>JAHLJT010005515.1:0-34802 GCA_031308135.1 Acheta domesticus
ATCACATCGCGTCTTTCTTGGTCCTGCGGCTAGATGCCGCACGATTGCAAGCACTGCTTGATACGGTTGCGATCATGCGACATCTTGCTGCACGACTTAAGACGCGAAAAACCGTGACATACTCCAATCGTGAAGACGGGTCTTGAGTGGCAAAGTTACAAAAATCGCACTATACTGTCGAAAGGATCCCCGCCAGAGCTCGAGCGGCGCGTTGCGAGTGCGCGCCTCGCACGGGGGCTCCGGACAGCGCTGGCGTCTGCGCGGGCACCTTGCGCTCCCCTCCCCCACCCATTCGATCCCCTCCCCGCCCCGCCCCGCCCCCCGCGCCCCGCCCGCTGAGCGCCGCGCCGCGCTCCGGTGGCCTCGCGTATCGGGGCGCATCGGCGGCGGGCGCGCGGCAATTTGGGCCCATCGCGGCGCCGCGTGGTCCGCAGACAAAAGAAGCGCGGGGCGCCTTTCAGCGCAGCGCCACGCCGCGCCGCGCCGCCGTCGAGATGGGTAATGACGGCGCGGGGTAATAGCTGCTCCACTGGCCGCCAGTCGCTCGAACCGCCCAGGAAGCGCTCTGCTTGCGATGGCGGGGCGCCGCACCGCGCCGCTCACCGCCTCCCGCCGACCTCCCTTCGCCGCTGCGTGCTCACTTCACCTCCACTTCTACCGAGGTCCCCTCCGCCGGCAACCAACCACTATCCATCACCCGACACCCGTCACGTACCATCATTCACTGCCCGTCGTCCACTACTTAGCTCTACCATCCTTCAACCACTGCTCTTCTCCCGCCACACAATATCATGCACCTTCCATCCTGCTTACTCATCACCCTCCACCTAGTCACCCATCCCCACTAATTATCATCCACCAACACTTCTGATCAAACACCACCACTACCAGCACTGATCATCCTCCACCACCATTCATCACCCTTCACTCCCGACATACCATCCAAACCCCTTTGCCCATTGCCATCGATCGCACACCCCAGCCTTTTCATCACACCCTTCACACATTCCCCCACTTTTCCCAAATGGTTGTACTTTCTCGCTATCGCTTTCGCAATAGAGAGAACGTTCTGTAATGCTAATCGAAGAAATGGCGAATTTTCGGCAGGGAAACTTATTACAGGGCCCTGGTATCGAAAAAGTGGATAAATCCAGTTGATAAATTTAGAAAACATTCTCCAACACGTGATGTAGCCAGAACCCATGTTTTGTCGATCCTTGATACCAAAAGATCAAATGATGGCAAAACGTCAGTCTGTCCGTCCGTCCGTCCATCCGTCCGTCCGTGATCAACGGTAGTTGCTAAACCGTTAGGCCAATTTTCTCCAAAATTGATACAACAATCGATCTGGCTGACGTGGCGGCTCCTTGAATTTGAAATCGAAATTTTAATTTGGGGGGGGGGTACTGTACATGAAGTCCTTGGGACATTTTCCAAATTAAAAAAAAAACGGCTCCAACTTTTGTTGTTGGATAATATGAAGAACGTTTAAGAGAATGGTGAAGGTAGGATCTTCGTTTAAAACTATGTTTTTTCGAAAATTGCAAATGTTCAAAATTTCTTCGGAGTCTTCCTGGAACTAAAATATTGTCACTAAGTAATAAAAACCTCTTAACACCATCTTCAGAAATTTTACAGTAGAAATAAAAAACTTGTTTAAAAAATGTATAAAATGTTAGAAAGACAGCTCTTTCTGTATTGACTGTAGTACAAACATAGTACTGGTAAATTAGTCATCTAAAATACTTAACCCGTTTTTTGCCCGAGTTATTTTTTTAATATATTTATACTTTTAGCCAATAAATGATGACATATGTGATATATAGTTATGTTCAAAATGAAAATTATCATTTTTTCTGTTATCATTTTCAAGATAAGGGCTGTTCCAATATGGAACACCAGGCACGAACGGGTCCAGGTTTTTTTACAAGTAAGGCCACATGAATAATATGTTTTTATTATTTACACTTTCAAAAGAGGCTACAATTTAGTTATTTGATAAATCAAAATAGATGCTAAATAATTAATTTGGGAGTATGAAACAGTTTGAAACAGTTTTCATGCAACTTTATGTGACATTTTTCACATTGTTTGGTTGTATTCTTTTTACACATAGCACATCTTCCTTGCTTTGTGGCTGGTGACATCCAATGTCCTGAACCATCAAATCTGACAGAAGCTATTGTGCGAGATATCAGTGATTGCTACTTTTAGGTCTTCCACCTGATGAGGGCAAAGTTTTTATACTTTTGAAGATAATTTTGCACAATGGATCTTCTGAAAGAAAGGTGATCTACCTTTTGACCATGCTCTGTCTTTCTAAATATCTGCCAGCCATTGTGAATGGCGGTATCAATGCAGAAACATAAATACAGGCCACCACCACTTTTTCGATCTAATTCCAATTCTATAGCACTCCAAATTTTCGTCCATTCTATCAACTCCTCCCATGAATTTATTATATTGTCCTACTGTGTTAGGTTGCACTATGGGGACTTTCTTTTTCTCACTTGAAACCCATCTATTAGCAGTTTTTAGAGGATGAACTGAGTCGCAAGTATTTATCATGTGTACAATGCGATTGTCGTGCCATTCCAAAATCAGACAGTTAGTATTTTTAATCAGCTCTGTAATCGAAAGTGCCTCTACCTTTTTTTTCTAATATTTAGTTTCTTCAAGTGGACATTTTCAGTTCGATTTTTGTTATTGTACCAGTGTAGCCGAAACCCAAATTTGCCAGGTTACTTGCCAACGATAAGCTAGAGAACAACCCTGTCACCATGTATCTTGAATGAATTACCTTTTGGTAAACAGTGGATCACTGAAGCAACAACATGTTCTCCGAGACTCATTTCTTTTGGTCGGCTTTCATCTTTACCAGAGTAAGGATTGAAATTAATTAGATACCCCAAACGGTCGCACAAACACCACATTTTGTAGCCATATCTAATCGGTTTGCCGCGAATGAACTGCTTGGCTCCATGCCTTCTATAATACGGCACAATGCTCTCATCTACAGCCAAGTGTTCTTCGTAAATGCAATATTTTGGGTATCGTTTGTTCAGTAAGGAAATGAGAGGTGTTAGTTTGCAAATCTGTCATTTTGTTTTAAGTCATTATTGTCAGCACAATGAGCATATTTTTTTATCAACTCAAACCTGTTTCTTCTCATTTGCCGAACTGACAGCTTCATTATAAGTCTCTGAGTCTGTTTCCCAAAACATTCTCCATCTTGGTACAATATTGTATCCTGATAAAATCAGAACTCCAACAAAACATTTTACTTCCTCAGAAGAAAGTGTAAATGTGTAATCACCTTTCTGCTGAACGTACAACACGAACATTTTTGTAAGAAAGTCCCAAATCTCGTCATCAAAAAATAGTTCAAAACATGACCACCGGGTCATTTGGCACTGCACTTATATCACTTGTAATATTGAAATTTCTAAATTCAGGATTTATGTCAATTTTTCCCACTTTTCTTGCTCTTTCTTACGCTTGGGAACAGACGCGCGTAGAGAGAGTATTCTCCTGAATGCACTCATCACGATGTTCAGAGCCAATATTACTCTCTAGTTCAGTCACAGACGTAAATCTTTCAGTCTCACTGAATCGCGTAATTAGTGCCTCACCTTCTGATCTAAGTTGGCTTCCAGGAGATTATTCAGTGTGCCACCAGAGTCTTCATCGCCGCTGTCTTCGCACTGATACATCCATCTTCTGGAGGCATAATGAAGATCGATGCACTGGAGTAATCATTATCCTCCTCCAGAATGCAATTATTTGTTCTGTTGTTAAAATCCGAGAGAAACGAAGATAAATTAGATAATTTGTGAAATAATAATGCATGGTACCGTTCGTGCCTGGTGTTCAATATTGGAAACATTTTAGAAAAATCGTGTCTAACTCAGCTAAATAGTAATATTTTCAAGATATGTTACTGTACTTACAAAAGACACATTCATTCATAACTCTAATAAAAACAAAAAAAATTAACATAAAAAATATAACACGCATTTTATTACCTTATATCATCCATGGTGCCAGCAGTAAAACATGAGCTCAAAAAACCTTCCTCTCGCGGCGTATAAACGAGAACTGAAATCAACTCTTGGCACTATCGGGGAATTTGATCCCTCTGTTGAAGTTCTAGGAACATAACGAAGCCCCCACGTGCGTTCGCGATAAGAAAAAGTCAGAGACAAAACCACGTCACATGTTCCAATAATGGAACACCGGGCAAATATGGGTTAAAATGTCTTTCTAAATTTGGTCTCGAAGAGTATTTTAAATATTTTTTTCTTAAAAATTGAACTTGTTTTCTTTGCATAGTGACGTATTTTAAACAATCTTTTCCAATGATTCTAATGGCATATTTTAGTTTTTTTGCATCATTATACATTCGTATGTCCAACTGGACAAAGACGCAATATTATTTCTGCACTTCAGAATTCATCCTTTGATAAGATTTACACATTACAGTATTTTCATTACTGAGATTGCCCAGACCATGCAATATGCTTAAAAAGTCGTAAAAATCTCAGCATTCAATCCAGATTCTATATTGTAACAACTCTGATTATTCGACGACTGGTGTTGGTATTATTTTAATAAGTATACAGTGGGTAGGCTCCTTGCATAATTAAAAGTTCACTGAATAAAGAACTTGCAAGTTAAGGAACTCCTTCTGCAAGCCTCCTCTTCTACAGTTGGAAAATTTCAACTTGAAATTGGTTACTTGTGTTGAAAAAATAAGTGGTGAAGATTGAATTATACTGAATAATCTCGGAAACGTTAAGAAACGTCTTCTTTGGATTTTAGTGAAGAGACACCTGTTCATTTGATGACGTCGTTACAGGAATTAATAAAAAGATGTGAGAAGTAGAGTGGAGATGCAAAAGGCATTTTAATGAAAAATTCGCCCTTCTCTGAAGGCTAAAATATGTTATTTCTGCGTAAGGAGACTTGTTCACTTTATGAACAAGGTTTCTGAAATGCTTATCCTCTTCAACTGAATATCGAAAACGTACGAATATCCAAGTACATCCTAAAGATGATATTACTACATCTACTAAGTTTTTCACTTTAAATAACACCACCGGTTATGTGGAATGATATTTTACAAAATTGATTTACATGAATATTTGCAAGATTAATGTACATTTTCAAGTTTTCAAAAAAATCTATCTAAAAATTAAATATTCCAGCAAGTATTTGTGTTGTCTTATTAACGATTCTTGGAATAGAAAAAAGTTCCACGGGTTAAATCAAATTTGCTTTAAATGAAAATGAACACGTCCATTGAGTTAAAACCCATGACGGGGGTAAATGAAAACGCTCCCACTCATATTTCTTTGTATAATATGGAAACGTGTCCCTATGATTTACTCATCTTACTGTAAACTATGTTTTTCATTGAATTTATTTTCTTAGAAAGGACATAAAATGTAATAATTTCAACAATCAATTTTCTATCAGAATGTTACTTTTAAAAAAATTATCTTCCGGGTGAAAATTTCTAAAATTCGTGTTTAAGGATGGAATTATGGACGACGAAAGTTTGCACCTGCCTCATTTGCAAGGTTTACGAGCACTTCACTCCTTCTCTAAAGTGCACTCACAAAAGTACATCATTTGTGCTCATTAAATTGCGGCTAACTGCTAGTGATAGTATGTTTTATTTTAGATGAAATGTAGTGTGTTCAGGAAAATAAAATTTTCATAGTGCGTAGTATATTAATAGTACCTAACTGAGAGAGTATACATCCTGCTTGAAACCTGTACCCCAATGAATAACTGCTCATTAAGTATTACGTATGCATTGGACAGTGTCTGAATTATTAAAAACGTATATTAACGCATCCAGAACACCATAATCTGCTCCCACACCTTCACGTTCCTGCTCACAAGTGTCGCAAGGTTCCTGAGCTACATGCAAGATGTAACTTCGCATCGATAACTATCCTATAATAACCAAAATCTTTCGTAGTTGTGAAACGTTCTACTCTCTTGAAAGATTAATTATGTTTTCAAGTCAACATCTTCGAAACACCTTTTGTATCGTCAGGCATATTCATTATGTCTCATAAATTACAGGTCCTGAATAATTAATCCGTCATAATCAACTGATGTGGATCTATCTTTTGAGATGACGAAATTGAAACATCAATTTTTAGATAGCATCCTAATGCCTGATTTCTTTTAATGTAGCAGATTTTCAACAGCTGATTTCCACGTAATATGTAATGACAGAGTTATGAAATGGTTCAACAGTTGTGTCTTCTTAAGAAATCATATTTATCCTATCACATTCTCTTAATTGGACTAATAAAGATTCCTTAAAGTTCATATTATCGATGAAACCCAAACTTCCGTTTTTTGATTCGGTTACTTTGGATTGAAAAATTGAGTTATAAAAACTGATTATATTGTCATCCGTTCTGCCAAAAACTAACCCATTGAAAAACTAAGCATTTCACTTTTCAAAAATGAACTGCCTTGTTAAAGCCATTACCATGTCTGTGGTTCCTTGTAGTCATTCGACTAAACGAAACCTGCTACGGTACTCTCAAGGCTGATTGCAACCAGCGGTTTGTTTTTTTGTTTGTCGAAATAGGTTAAAATTGAAACCGCTAATTGCTAATCTCGGGATCGACTTTTATTCCCCGATTAAATGAGCGGTATATGCCCTACGCGCGGCTTTTAGCTAAAGAGTTGCGCAGTGACATTTGCGTTGCAAGGCGCACTTTCGATTAAACTTTAGCGTAACCTGGTTATTATCGTGCGCTCTTATAATCTTGCTCACCCCAACACGCCAACTGGTTTCTGGTACCCACTTACTCGTGTGCTGACGTGATCTGCTATTGTCATGACGAATTGAAAATAGACGGTTGTGCGTTGAACTTCCTAGGATTTCTTGGAAGGCCGTCCAAACGTGTTTTCATTCGTCTGCTCTGACGGTTTTTTGTGTTGTTCTACCACGTAATTCGGCGTTACTGTATTTAGACGTTGTTCCTTTAGAATGCGGAGAAAGGCGTGGCAAAGAGAAGAGTGGGCCTCTGTGCGCAACGAGGGCTGATGATTTCGCTACGAGCGGAAGATGGTAGTAAGTTGACTAACACTGTGTCGAAGGAGCGGAATCAACTTCTGCAGCGTCCTGAAGATTTGCCATTGTCACCAGGTCATCCAGAGAAAACGAGAGTCGGGTACAATAGAATACATTCTTGGGAGCTACTTTTTCAAACAAAAGTTTCCCTCGTTTTATTTTTGATAATTATAAATGTATATTTTTAAATTTAATTATTCTTTAACTGTAGTGAAATAATATTATTTTCTTCAACAAAAATTGTCTAACCTATTACTTATAAAATTTATGATAAAATATACCCACAACATTACTTTTATTTAGGAATTGATTCTTAAATGAAATGAGCGTTCGTTTGTAGACAGTTCAATTGAAAGTTACAATTTTAATATGAATTTTATGTTTTATGTTTTGAATGAAAAGAACACCACGGATCCTTAAACATTGAAAATCTTTATAATGTATTTCATCTATAGGAGTGTTGTTTTATTGTTCTATTTTTGCAATTAATGTCATTTTAATTGTGTTGTTTTATTTCTAGCTAGGTTTTCCCTATCGTAGGCATAATTGGCAATAAATTATGTGAACTTTCATTCAAAGCAGACTTGTTCAAATTCTTAATAACCTTTTAGTAAGTCTGCAAGTTTAATTGCTAATTATAAGTTCAATATCCAGTTACCAAAAATATTATTCTGTTCAGTTGATAATTTTATTCATTCAACTTTTCATTACTTTGTTTATTTGCTGTTGATATTTGTTTTTAAAATTATTAGGAAGAAGGTCCGGAAGTCCGGATGGTCCGGATGAAGTTTATTTGACCAGTTTTTATACCAAGTGACAACTTTGATTAAAATGCTACCTCTTTATCTATAGCAACAAACCTGTCCACTAGTTTGTTGAAAAAGACTCCAAATAGGGTGGAAACGTCAATGTATAGCAATAAATAAATTGTTATAAAAAATTACCGAATCGTTTATTAAGGTCAATAAACATATACAATAAATAAGCAATACAACAGACATATATGTTCATTATAATAATAGGGAGAAGGTTCCTTTTTTCGCCTTGAATATATTTTTAGTAGTTCTGAGACTGACTTTCTCATTAGGCGGTTTGTCGGGATTTTCTCTTCGAGAAAATAGGTAATTCTTTGCTGTCAGGTATTTGAACTATGGATCGTCCGAAATCCAGCTGGTCACTGGCAGGTTTGTTCGACCGTGCTTTCAAAACTGCAGCACAAAACCCGCCTAACAAAAACCACCGCAAGAGGAGCTCATTAATTAAAAGTGCACGGCTCGCGATTTCTTTGGATCATTGCCGACTAATGATACGTGAATCGCCGCACGCGATGCTGCTGCAGACCTCTCTTCTCCGATCCGTCGTGCTAATGGCCACATTACGATTCTATACCGTATTCAGCCGGAAGGCTTCAGTCGCCAAAGAGTAAAACGCGTGTCAAAGTTGCAAGACGTGAAGTCGCAACAGGTAGACGGACAGCCTGGACAACTACTTGGGAAACGAAAGTATGCAGAAGAAATGTCTAAAAATGTGCGAAATGCGGAAATGAGATGTCGGCAAGCTAGAGCAACTTCACAGCTGTTTCGAGAAACTTGTAGATCAATTAGGGCGTCCAAATGTTTATGGTACCCATAATCTTGTGTTAGTAACATTTTGGCCCTTCGAAATTTTTAAACAGGAATATAAGGTCCAATGGAACATCAGTCCGTGTTAAGTTTGCCTTCCTTTTTTTATTATATATTCTGTTTGACGAAAAGAAATAAATTACAGTGCTGTTGGTTTTTAATAAAATATGTTTGATGCTACAGGGATAGTTATTAAAACGAAACATTAATTCAAGCAACAAGTATGTTAATAGGAGAAATAAATAGTTATTCCCTCAATTAGCACAATAAAAAAGTAAACTTTGTAAGAAAAGAAAGCGTTAAAAGTATGTATTAATTACGTAAAATAAGTGAATAAGTGTGCACAGTTTTCTTCCTTTTTCCGTATTCCTTTTGAAAACCCAAGTACTTACTTCTTTTTTCCACGCCATCTAATATCCCAGACGGCGTACACACAGAAGGAAAACTAATTTGCTCCAAACAGTAACAGCTTTCAGTAAAATTAAGAGTAACACGTGAAATAAATATAAGCACTTAAATTCTCAAACAAAATACGTAGCTTTGAACATTCGGTGCCATATTGCCGTGCATGTCTTCCAAGAACTCAAATGCGTGTGTAGCAACTCTGCAATGAGAAAAGGCCCGAGTAAATCATTGGACAGCTTTTGTAATAGAAGCCGCCACGGCAGCTGCTCAGCGATTATTATATTAGCGCAGCGCGGCGCTGGCCCTAGGGGCGGAGCGGAGTAGGGGCAGCGGAGGAGGGGCGTGGCGGAGGGGTGGGGAAGGGATGGGCCGGGGGGTAAGGGGCGGGGCGGGGGTGCCGTGCGGCCAGGGGCCCTGGGCTACGCCGGCCGTCTCTCCACGGCGCAAAAACCCGCCAGGGCTTCCCGCAAGTTTGTTGAGCGGCCTCTGCGGTTTTTGTGCGCTCCCAGACGCGGTTACCACACTCCGATAAATAGCTGCGATAAAATCGGCTGTATCTTATTGCCATTTAATCAGAACTCGAAACGGATGGGTTTTACCGGTTTCGGTGGTACGCGTCCTGTTTCCATTAAGCAGTTGGGTCGCGGCTCTTGCTCGACCCTTAAGACGGGAATAGTTCGGCAGAAGCAACCCTTCAAACAACTACTGGGGAATTATGTGACATGGGAGAAACGAGATTTCGAGTTTTAGAACGATTCAGAATTTGTTCCAATTGGTTCAGATTGATCTCAATTAGCTGACGAATAAGATTAACTGTGAGGATTTTCTACAAGGATAAATGCATACGCTTGTGATTACTAACAAAATATTTATTACGACTTAACCTCTTTTTGAAATTATTATTACAGTGATGTTTTATAAGACTAAGGATGCATTTCAAATTTTTATTGTTGGATGGATGAATAACGTACGTACGATATGAGGCCGTGGTTGAATGACGTAGCTGAAAAAGTTGTGAGTGGAAACTTTCAGCTCGGGAGTAACGAAGATTCCTGTTGATGCTGACATTGCAGCAGCACCACGTTACAATTCCGTCCCTCGGAATCGTCTTTGACTTGCCAGTCTATAAAGAGACGACGACGAAAGAAACGGGCGCCCTTTTACTTTGAGTGGAGTTCGATTTACGCGAACGGCGAAGAGTCGGGAGCGACGGGTTCCATTGTATGCGAATTGTGAGATCGAAGGTAATGGTTCGCGAACATCGGCGGCTGCTCTGATCATCGTGATTTCTGTGGCGCTGTTGAGAATGCAGTCCGTTTGCGGCCCGTCAGAGAGGTCGTGAGAGAAACTTTCGTAGATGCTAGTGATATCTGAGAAGCTCTATCACTGAGTGGATCTATGAAGTGGCAGTATGACTGGCATTAAGGTAATACCGTATTCGACAAACTCATAAGAAACTTCTAGGAAGAGAGGAACTGAGTATGCTGAAAATTGATGGAATGAAAGATACGAACGGGAATAGAGTTATAAGTTGACAAGTTCGAGAGCAATACATCATTCAAACGTTAAAGAACTATTGTTGTAGGTGCTGTTTGAGCTGCACAAAAGTTACTATGGAGTTCAAGCAACCAATTTTCAGAGACGAGAGGCAGAAATAATACGAGTGATAAGTTAAAAGATGTTGAATTAATTCTGCTTAAATTAAGAAGAAAGTGATGAACGTGTGAGAATGGTCTTCTGAAATTAATGATAAATGGAAAAAATCTCAGATGACGATCTGCAATGCAAGTTCTCACTCACTGTATCTTGAAACTAACAAGAAAAGTGACATTGTGAATTAATTGGATCCGCACAAAAATGTGTAGAAATCCTGCTCTATCTGGATTCCCATTTACGAGAAAGACACCATTACTTCAGTTTGAGAAAGACACCAGTCGTAAAAAGCTGCTCTGTGTATGTAGGCGTCGTATAACTCCTTCCAATCCCAACTAATTCGTCTAGTTCCTGGGTCGTCGGACGCACTTTCGTTCGCATGGCAATCACCTGCGGCCGGCGCGGCGCGGCGTCTCCAGTGAAGCAGAGCGAAGGCTGCGCATTGATGATGTCGTTATCCGGAGGCGGCGGCGGGCGGGCGGCGCCGCATCGCGTGACTGTCGCCGTCGCTGCTCTCTCGCGTGAGCGCTCTGGGGAAGGAGGGCTAGCGCGGCGCGGTGCGAAGGCCGCCCGGCGCCCGGCACGCGAAACGCCTCCGGGACGCGCGGCGCCCTCCCGGCCCTCCGTCAGGCGCCGACGCTCCCTCTTTCTCGCTCTGCCCCTCTGACCTGCCCGAGCCTCTCCCGACCTCCCACTCTTCCGCCACCCCCTGACGTCACACCCGTCGTCGCCCTGACCGCCCACCCACCCGCCTTCCTAGCCCCTATTCTCTTGTCCTCTCACCCTCTCGCTTCCTTCCTGTTCTCTCACACTTCCGCCTTCCTGACTTCCCAACCTCCCGCCACTTTCATGTCCTCCCGCCCTTACACCTTTTCTTCTCGCTCTTCCATCTTCTTGTCCTTGTGCCCTCCATCTTCATTCTTTCGCTCTCCCACCTTCCTGTCCTCCCGCCGTTCCACTTTGTGACCTCTCGCCCTCCCACTTTCCTAACCTCTTGCCCCTCCCCGCTTTCCTCCTCTCATTTTCCCACTTTCCTGTCTTTTCGCCCTCCCACCTACCTGTATTTTCGCCCTCCCGCCCTCTCGCCCTCCCGCCTTTCACTCTTGTGTCTCCCCCTCACATGTCCTCTCTCACTCTTCGCCGCTCATTCAGAGCCCTGATCATCTTCTACCTCGTCTATCTGCACGACTGCTGAGCCACGACATAGACTAAGGATGTTATACATCTTTACTCTATGGCCACGACTTCAAAGCGTCCCGTCGCTCGTGTCATCGCCCTTCTCCCTTTCAGCCTTTCCTCATCGTCCTCAGTACGTTGCCTCCACAAATTTCTCTGCCCTCTACTGCTATCGATTTCTTTCCGCTTTTCATTCACACATGATCAATTCATTTATTTCATATCACTTCTATTCTTGTTGCTTGCTCTGCTGTATGCTGATGAATTGATTTTCACAGGTAATTTTCCAGAGTCGCAAATCCTGTTTTGAGCAACTGAGAGTTCCTTGCCGAAAAAGGTGATGTCCATCAATGAAGCACTGGTTTACTGGTGAATATTTAAAAATACGTTTACTCTCCCGTTTAAATTGCACTGTCTATCAATGTAACACTCGTGATCATGCTTTTTTTATTCGACGTACATTTACAACCTCTTTCGTAGTAGAAATAATTAGTAAATAATAGAAAAAAGTAATTACACTTTAAAGTAAAAGACAAGTCATCCATGGTACTTTATTTATACTTCTTTATAGAGCTATTAAAAAAGAACATTATTGATTAATATTAGAACATTATTATTAAAAATTATTGGAATTTAAAATTGAGAACATATAAACAATACTAGAAAAAAAAGACTTGTTTGGATGAATGTTACTTAACAAATCTGTAAAGAAAAAGAAGAGAAGAAATTCTATTGAGACGAGAGATTTCTTGGCTACATCAAGAAGATTTAGAGCTAGGCGGTTGATATGCTCTTCTAAGTATTTGTGGTATTTGAGATTATTTCTTGAATCTTTTCTTGGGTTGTGGTGTATTAACGTCTCTATGTAATGCAGCATTTGATATGAACCAAGGTGCAGATGAAATAGCTTAAAATTTTTCACAAATCTTTGAAGTATCGACAAATTAGTTTTACTACCAGTGGCCTATATTCGCATTTCGTATATCCATATAGAAAGTCTAATGATTTTGTATACAAATACTTTATTTTAAAGTGAGAATTCTCATTTGTGATATAAAAGGAAATAGAATTTTCTTAAGTTTACTATAACTGTTGTGTATTCTGTCCTCGTGGATGCCCAGATATCTCACGATCTTTGTTATATTTGATTTGTGTGATTATAACACATAGAGATCTTTATTTCCTAAGAGTAAAAGTAATATGAGTTTATTTGTTCTCTTTTATTTTGATTCTCCACTTGTTGTAACATTAGTTGACCGCTGTAAGGGGCATTGTAGTTTTTGGAATGCTCTGAGAGGGTTGTTATCAGAAACCAATGCAGCTGTATCATCGGCAAAAGTAACAATAATTGTGACTCAGCCTCCAGAATATCCGCTGTGTATAACAAGTCCAAGCACGTCACCATGAGGTATCACTCTCATAGTTCGCAGGGTGCGTACCCTCTACAGAGGGCAAGATAGTGATGCATGTATATCTTCTATATTCGTCAAAATAGTGATTTTTATCACATTTAACAACGAGGGGGTTAATTACAGTAAACTCTGGTATGTCCATACCTTTGACATTTACGCTGAACTATTTGTCTTTTCGTAAACAGGAGCACAAATTTTACATGGGTATTAAGAAGCTTGCGGATACTGAAAATTTCTTTGGTTTCTTGGTGGTTCTAGATCTATTAAAACAGTGAGAGAGGATTTTTCGTTAAATTACGACGAACATTTATTATATTTCTGACAACATGTCCTGACAGAAGTGCGACTTTAAAATCGTTTACATCATTCCCCGCAGCGTTATTATCGTTTACAGAGAGTGCTGAATGTTTCTCACTACAGTCCTGGATAAATGAACTAATTTTAGTTAAAACGTGCAGTAAATACGATTGTTACTTCATAAATGGCTTAGTATTTTTCTCTACGTCTCTGGAAATGCAGGTAATACTTCCGCTGTCCTTCGACCACTTCTTCAAAAAAATTAATCATAGCTGAAACATTTGTGTCATTTTCAAGAAAAATAGACGAAACTAGAGTCTTTTGGTGTTCTTTCTCGTTATTAACAGGTGTCATCCACACTAAATGTTTCTGAGTAGGAATATCGTACAGCTTTCTAGGTGTCTTTTGCTTACTCTTCGATTGTCTTCAGCATCAAAGGCTTCTGAGTTGCAACTCTTTAAACTTCAAGTTACTAACGAATACACTTAAATCACTTCACGAGCACTCGCAACTCACTGACTGCTCATCTTGATCCCGAATGTGTGGGTATTAAATAATACATTTTCTCTTCAGTACTAATTCATTGGAACGAAAAGCCTGCCACAGAACGGCCGTGTAAATTTTCTAAATAATATTTCCCCCTACTTATGATCCAGTGGGCGTTGTTTTTACTTTCCCGTACACGTACGTATACACGGAGTGATATACGTAGTATAGGGAAAGTTATATAATGCTGCGCGAAAAAATGGCCAATTTTGGCGGAAAAAAATTAATTGCCGGGCCGTGAAAACGAATAAGTGGATAACACCAGTTGCTAAATTAAGAAAAAAAAATCCCCTAACACGTGGTGTAGCCAGAAACCCTATTTTCTAGGTCCTTGATTCCGAAAACCCAATTGAAAGGAAAACGTCCGTCTGTCCGTCCGTCCGTCCGTCCGTCCGTCCGTCCGTCCGTCCGTCCGTCCGTCCGTCCGTCCGTCCGTCCGTCCGTCCGTCCGTCCGTCCGTCCGTCCGTCCGTCCGTCCGTCCGTCCGTCCGTCCGTCCGTCCGTCGTCCGTCTGTCCGTCTGTGAACACTCCTAGCGCCTAAACCATACGTACGATTTCTTCCAAATGGATATCGCCCGGTCGATCTGATTCTAGTCAAAGCTTTGAGATTTTGAAAAAGATTCTTCAAAATTTGGGGTACTTTATATGAAGCCCCCCGGGGATTTTCAACATTTCTCAAAAAACGGCTCCAAATTTTTTCTTTAAATTCTTGTATGAATAGAGGAAAATACACTTTTTAACATGGCATAGGTCCGATTTTCACGTACAGCTCTGAATTTCGAAAATTGTAAAAGTTTGAATTTTTTCGGCGTCTTTCCAAACTACAAAATTGAAGATAGAGATTTTTTCTTCAAATAAAATTTGTTCTGCATATTGAGTTCTTTAATAAAGGTCATGTAAATGTTTTTCAAAATTTTGGTAGTTTTCGTGCAATATTGCGTGCAATATGTGCAATTTAAAAAATTACAAAAACAAGATTTTCTCAAAAACCGCACCAATTTTTTTCTTTAAACTTTTGGTAGGGATAGTGGTAAATTTACTCTATCAGATAACATAAAAGCCATTTTGGTCTATCGGTTGGTTTTTTCAAAAATTACAAAAATGTAAATTTTTTACTTGTCTCTCACGTCGTTAATATTTACATTATCGGCGATTTTTTTACATTATTATATTTACGACTACATGTGCTTTAAATAATATGCAGTAAAGTTCTCGAAAACACAACTGTTTTCTGTGAAAAGTAGCTCAAAATGTCGCATTTTTAGAAATGCTCAAACGCCATTTCTCATATATGGCTGTACTTTTCTTGAAACTTTTGTAACGGATAGTTCTAATTACACTCTTTGGTATAGCGTAAAGTTTATTTTGAGTTTTTTTTTTGTTTTTTCAAAAAATTATATAAATGTAAATTTTTTGAAAGATCTCTCACATCTTTAATATGCACATTATCCGCAATTTGTAAAGATGATTATATTTGTGAGTGTAAGTGCTTCAAATAACTTCAAATAAAGTATTTGAAAACTCAAAAATTTTCTGTGAAAATGAGCTTCAAATTTCGCATTTTTAGAAGTGCTAAAACGCCATTTTCTCTTAAACGGCACATAATTTTTAAAAGAAAATTGCCATTTAGGGCGAGGTTTTTGTGTTCTTTAATATTCTAAAATTAATGTTTCCGTTCTACCAATAGTAAAACGAAAAAATTAAGAAAATGACAAAAAAATGTACTTTTGGCGATGATAGATGGTAGCTGGCAAGAAAGAGAATGTGA
Organism: Acheta domesticus; assembly: GCA_031308135.1. NCBI lineage: Eukaryota > Metazoa > Arthropoda > Insecta > Orthoptera > Gryllidae > Acheta > Acheta domesticus. Next base: position 15,986 of record JAHLJT010005515.1, read on the forward strand.
CAATTCCGAATAGCTAGCGAAGACCCAAGAAAATAGAAAAGTAATACGGGAAAGTCTGTGCCATTCTCTAGCACCACTAGTTTTAGTTGGAAGATCAAATTATTTCACATGTTATTTGTACGTAATAAATAGCACATCCATTGACTGACAAAAATTCAGAGAATCACATTTACGAGCTAAGATAGTACAACTACGGAACCATCCAGACAGATATCCAGAACAATCATACCTAATCGTATTACGAGCAACCTGTAAACTGTAAACTTTTAAAACTTGTTTCGCATGCGATTACTGCAACTGCAGCGGGCAACTTGGCCGGATGCGGCAGTTGCTATAGGACTATTTTGTTACGACCGCAAACCGTAGTGCGAGTGGCGCAGGACAGGGTTCGCGGGCCTCGGGCGGGTGGCCTCGACTGCACCGCGGAGCGAGAAGGCGGGGGGGGGGGGAGCGGCGGCGGAGAGCGCCGGCTGTTAGCGGCTGCGCCCGCCCTCCGAGCGGCGGCGCGGCGCGGCGCGGCCGAACGCCGCCAACGAGTGATGGGCCCATAAACGCGCGGCTACACGGCTCTGCTTCCAGACGCGCACATACGCCACGTTATTTCGCCCGGGCGACACGGAGCCTGGATTTCGCCGCGCAACCGGACGCCGTCGCGCGGACCACGGCCACCGCCGTCGCCACCGCCATTCACACAGTCACCTCCAAGTGCCTCGGACCGGGAGGTTCTAGGTTCGCGTCCCGACGGGGGCGGATTTTCGACACTACGTAGAGAGCTAGGTCGAGTTTTGTCGCTCTCTGGAGGAGGAATTCTAGCAGTCGGTTGCTGTGATCGGTAGTTTTCCGTGGTTTCTCCGATCAACACTACGCGAATGCCGGAGCAGTACCCTAAAAAAACGGGCCACGGAACGCGCGCTATCTTTCCTTCCAATCCTTTGCCCTAACCTACCTCTTACGTACACACATTTACACTTATACTACCACACATGCCGGAAGACCGGTCGTGAGTTTATAGCTTGTCCCCGCTGTTGGGAGATAACCGGTAGAGGAAAACCCTGCTAGCCGACGGTAGTCGGCGCCATCCAGCGGATGAAGATCACCACCACCGCCGCCTTCACCGCCGCCGCCGCCGCCGCCGCCGCCGCAGCACAAGGAAACACACACTATACTTACGGGGACTAATGACCTTAGTATTTGACGCGCCCTGAATCGCCAATCAATCAATCAAGCCACCTTCAACTTCATAATCTGCCCAATGACCCCGAGTTTCTATCTCCTGATGCATCGCAAACCCTAATACCTGATTACACTACATAGTTAAATCTCCTCGTACTCTTCAGTACCTCTGGTAATCAATCGCACTTTACTCTTCTGCTGCGCTTAATCGTCACCTCTCGCCACTTTTTCTCTCTTTTGGTGCGTGTCGTTCACAATTATCCTTTGAAGCATCACTCTCCTTCCTACTTTCGTAGCACTCTGCGCACTTCGGTACCACCGCTTACTCCCTGCCACATTGCGCATAGTACACCACCGTCTCCAACTCTCAGAACTTTGCGATCGCGCACTCTCGTAAAAGTGTGTTGGAGCTGCATTTTATTGTAAGCATTAACAATTATTGCCTCGCGTACTTGCTTTCTCGAAGGAAGAGAAAAGAATGTCTAGCGTTTCGTGTATTTAGGAGTTTCATTAAATTCGGGTAATTGCCGTATAAACTTTCAAGTGAGCAATGCATTAAGTACTTCTAAAGAAACTACTAATGTACTTCCCCAACTTTCCTAAGGAATTTATAAAAGCAACAACAAATACAACATTAAATTTTGTGCATCATTTTGAGAAAATTACCGCAGTATGAAGAAAAATGCCTTATGAGAGGAATTTTACTGCATTTTGAGTATATACTCAGTACTCAACATCGCAAATGTTAACGACGAATATAAATCGTTAAGGATTCCTAAATTTCTTGAAAATGACAACATTTATGGTTTTTTGATATCTGATTAACATGCAAAAGCCGCCCCCGCTACATCTATAGCGTTTCAAATAACGACAAATTAGAGCAATCTCACAACACTGACATCGCTTAATGAGATGTAAACTGTGTATTCAATATTCATTCAGCGTCTTATATTCTCGCAAACCTGTACGATATGTAAAATATTTCCTCTTACTAAATTAATTGAATTCTGTCTCTTTCTCCTGATTTGGTTACAAATTAGGGGTTGCACTAGCTGATGAGTTCATTATCACGATGGTAAATTTTCGTATATTTTGCATGTGTAATCGCAATCAAGAAACTTGGTTGCGATTACACTATGTCATTTAATTGCTTTACGCATTTTGACAATCTTTAGCCTTTGTTGGTCTGTATCAAACCGACATCTTTCAATTATTAGCATTCGTATTCTAGTCGCATCCATAATAATCATCTTATGTAGATTTTCATTTAACTCAAATTGAGTTTCATGTTTAATGTTTCTTTTCAGCTCCAGAATAAGGAATCACTAAACACCTGCGAAATTTGACTCAACATTTATTCGATGTTTATTATTTTATGTGCATTCATTTTTCTTGTCACAAATACGTGTAAAAAAATGTTCACAAGGAAATTTCAATAGTATTTGAAAGATTAATAACTAGTGCTAAAGCGAAGGTTTCTTTTCCCGATTCCTTTTTAGTAAATTATTAACTTTCACATTTTCGAAAAAGCATATCTATATTCGAAATTTCTGCTTTCGGTTTATGACCTGACGTGCACTGAGTGGTATGTAAATTCGTCTTCTACTCAGAGAAAGACAGCCAAAATTATTAGTGATTCCATAAATAAGAATATCTTATTCATGTAAAATGAGGCATCTGTCCTCATGAAGACTGAAGACAAGGGACAAAGAAATATATAAATCATATTCAAATTACTATTGCTGTCAAGAGAGCAATTCATAAATGAATTATGCATCCTCTACTAAGTCAACTTATTGATTTCACTTTTTATTACAATGCAAAAACGCTTTCAGTACACATGAAAAATCCATTTTTAAGTATAGATACTGGACCTGTTTCTCCGCGTGAGAAATTTGTAAACCAATGCAGTGGGTAGGTGGATTTAGTACGAGTAAAAACTAAAAATTTGAGAGCGTGTTACATTATAATTGATATACAATGTGTGTGCACTATTGAATTAATATACTTCGTATGAAAATAAAAAGGTTTTAAACGCTCAGTAAGCTTAAATCCTTAATAAATATGTTCCACTTTGCCTCAATATTTCTAACGTCTTAAGAAATTTCTGAGTGTTAAATAGTTGCAATGCTCTGGTCTACAAATCATACAAATCATTGGAATCTTTACACTTATGTTCTCTCTCATAAAATCGAATGGCTACTTCTTTCTGTCTATATGGCGGGGTCAAATTTAATGAAATACCGCCTCACCTCCGCAAAATAATACTTCAGTTTATAAAAAAATAATGTTTTTTTTTAAATGCCTTTATTCCAGTTGCGTCTCTCAGTTTCAACAAATATATTAATGATTCATGGTCAATGTTATAATATATGTTGAAATAACAATACTTCCATTTACTTACACATTCTGTTGTTTCATGCAGACAGGTTTGACATTTTTACTTTTGATGCTCGTGTGGTTATGATTGATCGATAATTTGTAGATTTGATTCTTGTAGTGAAAGGGTAAATTTGCTAAGGAAGCGTCGTTTGACAACATTGCTAACATCAACATGTAATTTCCATTTCCATTTATCAGAACGTCTAATAATTTATTACCGAGCGTCATCTTGCCGTCTTCCTGTTAGGAATGTCTCCTCGATTTCTTCTGCCTTGCAATCTCTCTCCGATCCAGCCTCCAAACATCGGTTCGTTTACTGATGCTTGTGGCGGCGGTGCGTCCGTTCGCGTTTGCAGATTTTTCCGGCGCCTGTACCCGTCAGATCTCGTCGGCCGATTGCCGCGTTCTACGCCGCCGACGCTCCCGACGGCTTTCTGAGCGCGCCTCGTCACGAGGCTCCGCGGAGGGCGAGCGGCGCCGCCCGGCCTCCTCCTCGAGGGGTGACGCCGCAAAAAGCGTCCTCTTGTCGTGATGACATGGATGGGAGGGAGTATGTGGCGGGAGAAAGACGAACTCTTGGTTGGCAATTAACAGCGGTTTATTGTAAGCCCTGGTTTCACGTACAATGTTACATCCTAACAGAGGCTACGCAGTCCAGCACTCAGTCGGTCGTTGCCATGAGGGTGGGGGAGAGGTGGTAGGCAGCGGCGGCGGCGACAATGGCGGTAACAAAGGCAGATAGGCTGGCGGTGGGTCGCTTGGCTCAGCCTGGCGTCGATTCCCGACTTGGTCAACCCGAAGGCAACCGTGGAGTCGGGACGCCGGCGATCAGTACCATGCTCACGAAGAGCGGTAACAAGCGACCCCTCGGCGGCCGTACGCCGCCTTTATATACTGCCGGGTCAGTCCATCCCTGCGGCAGCGGGGGTGGCATTGCCCTCGGTTGGGTCACTCACAGGGAGGCGGGGGGACGGGCGGTCAGCCCGCACATCTGGTAGCCATGCCGGCTCGACCCGGGCGAAGTGAAAGCGGAAGCGTCCACGGCAGCGTCGCTTCACCACATCACCCCGCCCGTAAACAGCCGCGGGGGGGGGGGGATTTCGGAGACCCGACTGAGTACTGTACTATTCAATAAAAATTACATGCAATACACATGAACAAATGTGGCATATGTTAGGCTCTTAAACACCGAGATAACAAAACATGATCAAAACGGTACCACAAAAGACATAAAACACACAATAATGAAAAGGGATGGCACATTAAAAACACTTGACAAGAAGGCATAGTTTACAGATATGTACAACAAGCACTTAAAGAAGGGCAAAAATATGTAGCATCAAGAGATAGAAGATGAAACAGACACATAAAGAGGCATATCACTTGACTGAATAAAAGAAACGAATCTACACATGACATAAAACAATATTCTTTGGCTTTTTTGCAGATTTTGCATCAGTTCATGAGTCTATTAGTTTTTTTTTGGCTTTACCTACTATTTTATTCACATTTTGCGCCACTATCTTCTTGTACTTATAATTCACTGTCACTTTTCATACATAATCACTGTTGCACTTAAGTTTTCAGCACTAATATATTTTCTTGTTCGTTTCGCAACACAAAACTAATAACCATATACGGCTTCAACACATACACAAGGAGGCCTTTGCTTTCCCTTAGCGCCAGGTCCTCGATTATTGCCTTGGTAAAGCCGTATGGATTAGGCGAAGGTTCTGTTAACCTGCGGGTGGTTCTGTCCATTGCGTTGTCGTTTGCGGCTTCGGCGGTGTTTGGCGGTCGGTCAGCCATCATCCGCCAGTCGTACACGGGCGCCTCCGGCTGCGGACGCAGACAGTGCGCATACGCTGTGCAAAGGGCGTATGAAGGCAGGTTCATCTCGGCACGCGGCGGCCATCTCATCTGCAGGCGCGTTCGTGTTGCCCGACACTAGTGACTGCGTGCCCCACAGGCAGGGCCTGCGCTCGAACCCAAGAGTGCCCGGCACTAGCAACGGAGAGTTCATCTCGCATGTGGCGGCCAGCATCTCGCCCGCCAGCACGTTCGTGTCGCCCGTCACCAAAGGCCGCAGGTCACGTAGGCATTTGCGCTCGAACCGAGAAGTGTCCACGGCGCGGTCAGGGCGCCACCGCGGCGCTTTCTCGCGCCTTCCACACACCAGCAAGTGGACAGGATCCAATTCAGTACCCACCGGCTGCAGATTCTGCGGAGGCGAGTAGGCCAGGAGGCTCGTGATGAGCGCTGGCCTCACAGTATGTTGGGCCAGCCATTCAGTCATGCCTCGCTGCTCCTCCGCCGCAACGCCGGCCTCCGGCTCCAGCAGCGACAACAATCGCGCCAATTCGCCACTTTGGAAAGTAGTAGGAAGGTTTGGGTACCAACTAGGATCTGAGACACTGGACTGAGATGCCGCTGCATAAGGCACAATTGAAGCAAATCCTTCTTTTGATTCAGAAGTTACACTATGCAAAATACTGGATTCGTCAACACGTTCTAATATATCAATTTCCTTTCTCTTTGAATCCCGGAATTTTGGAATTGGTAAGCAGCGCAACGCGAGGATCAGTTTTTGTATAATTGGTCTTAACTGTTCTACAAGGGGCAACTACGGGGGAATCGTCAACTGCATTAGACACCTCTACTAAATTTATAAAAATATTGGAAACCTCCTCATTAGGCGTACAGGCACATTTACCCTCTGTCCCGCCCACATTCATTCTTCTAACCTGAAAACACATAGTTTCCCCTTCGGGCGTACAAGCGCGTGTCTCCGCATGTCCCGCCGCGTTCAACTTACTAGTTCGAAAAACGTGAGTTTCCCCTTCGGGCGTACAAGCGCATATCTCCGCTGTCCCGCCCGGCGTTCAACTTACTAGCTCGAAAAACGTGAGTTTCCCCTTCGGGCGTACAAGCGCGTTTCTCCGCTGTCCCGCCCGCGTTCGTCTTACTAGCTCGAAAAACGTGAGTTCCTCTTCGGACGTACAAGCGCGTGTCTCCGCTGTCCCGCCCGCGTTCAACTTACTAGCTCGAAAAACGTGAGTTTCCCCTTCGGGCGTACAAGCGCGTGTCTCCGCTGTCCCGCCCGCGTTCAACTTACTAGTTCGAAAAACGCGAGTTTCCCCTTCGGGCGTACAAGCGCGTATCCCCGCTGTCCCGCCCGCGTTCAACTTACTAGCTCGAAAAAACGTGAGTTTCCCCTTCGGGCGTACAAGCGCGTTTCTCCGCTGTCCCGCCCGCGTTCGTCTTACTAGCTCGAAAAACGTGAGTTTCCTCTTCGGGCGGTACAAGCGCGTTTCTCCGCTGTCCCGCCCGCGTTCAACTTACTAGCTCGAAAAACGTGAGTTTCCCCTTCGGCGTACAAGCGCGTTTCTCCGCTGTCCCGCCGCGTTCATCTTACTAGTTTGAGAAACGTGAGTTTCCTCTTCGGGCGTACAAGCGCGTATCTCCGCTGTCCCGCCCGCACACATCTCACTCGCGTTCATCTCGCCTATTTCGCTCTCTGTCAACGCCCCTAGCAGATCCAAATATCCCGTGTCCCGATGTCCTGCATCTATGTCTACTACCTTTGCCACATATTGATGTTCGCTCGGCTCGTCTACAAAAGAAATCAAATCGCCACACGGCGGTTTCCTAATTTCATTTGGTTCCGTCCGAGGAGCGAGAGTCGTCACGTGCCCCTCGCAAACCTGCATTGTCTTGTTTCGTAACGAAATACTACTTCCATACTTCACCATGAAATCTAAGCCAAGTATCCCTGCATAGTTGGTAGTTCCTAATTCTACGACGAGCGTGTCATGCTCGTATGTTGCTTGATCGATCACAAATGGCACATTGCACTGACCTAGTATCTGAAGATTGTGCCCAGAAGCGCATTTAATTGCCGAACGGTAATTTGAAATGGGAAGTTGACCGAAAGGAAAAATTTTAGAATCGCATAAAGTAACTGCAGCTCCTGTGTCGACCAGAAATTGGTGCTGACGTCCTAAAATACCTGCACTAATTGTCATGCCGTCTGCCGGGGTAACGGCTAATACTTCATCCCGACCTCGTGGTCGGGATTTATCAGTTTCCCGAATTCACGTCCCGTTTTTGGCAGTCTACCGTACAGTGGCCGGATTCTTTACATTTACTACATATTATCGATGGGCATTTCCGTATGTTGTGGCCTGCCTGCCCGCAATTAAAACACTTTCGTTTCTTGTCCGGACAATCTCGCGAAAAATGGACTGGTTTTCCGCAGTGATAGCACACTCTCGCCGCGAGTGGCTGTCGAGGAGGTGGCGATGGTTGCTGTGCGAATCCCTGGCTCCGACCTCGGGGTGGATGCTGAATGGCAAAGAACTCTGAACCTGCACCGAACGGCAATGCCGATGAGTAATCTCGGTTGCCCTCTCTTATATTACCATAAGAGGGAAAGGCGGAACTCTGCACCGGCACAGACGGTTGTGGCGGTATTGCCTGTTGCGAATACCCGTACGGCGAGTTGGGCGCATAGAATGAATTTTGTACCGCCGACTGCGGCATTGTTGCCCACTGTGCGTACCCATGCAGGGGGTCGCCGCCAAGAGAGTTCAGCGAGTTGACTGTTCGTGTCGCAGACGCATAATTCCTAGCAATCGCTTCTTCTTGTTTTGCAAACGCTACTGCTTCTAGCATTGTTTTTGGATTTCGCACCGAAACGAACCGACCTATTTCCTCTCTCAGACCAGCTAGAAACTGCGCTAATAATCTTTCCTCGAACATCATCTTGGTTGCAGCTGCTTCGGGATTTACTGTAGCAGCTTCGTAGCTGTCGTTCTAGTGTCGCGAGCCTGCTGGCGAATTCACTTATCGATTCCAAGTGCTTTTGATTACAGTCGTTAAACATTTTCTCTAAAGTAGACCGTGATAATTTCGGGGAAAATCTATCTTTCATATACTTGCAAAAATCCGAGTAAGACGCCACTACATACGCATTGTTCTCCGCAAATTCCGATGCAACCCCAGCTAGACGTAAGCGGGCTACGCCTAGTGTTTGGGCCTCATTCCAGTTGCTAAAATTACTAACTATTCGAAGCCGCTCTAAAAAGGTTTCAATGCGGGTACCGTCCTCACCAGTGAACATTGGAACAAGACAGATTTGACCGGCTGATACGTTAGCTTGTACCGAAAGATCTTGTGATGTGGGGGTTCTGTCGCCTTCAATTGTAAATACAGGAGATACAAAATCCATGAGATTCGTGCCAAGCCCAGTTTCCCAGGGCAAGGGGAAATGCTGATTGCCTCGTTGCGACATGCTGCTGCTTAATCAATCCTGCGCGAAAAAGTTTGAATACAAAATGAAGAAAAAAAAATTTTGGATGGCCGTTACTTTACCCTAGTTCGCTTTCTCTCGCATTGCTGCTGATGGCCCTACTCATGGTGGGGTTCGAACCCGTGCTCCCTTTCGGGGCCCGGATTACCATCCCACGCTCCCTCCCTTTCGGTTCGAGCTCACAACCCCGCACCTGACGCCAATATGTCGTGATGACATATATGTCGTCAGGACCCCACACCTGACGCCAATATGTCGTGATGACATGGATGGGAGGGAGTATGTGGCGGGAGAAAGACGAACTCTTGGTTGGCAATTAACAGCGGTTTATTGTAAGCCCTGGTTTCACGTAACAATGTTACATCCTAACAGAGGCTACGCAGTCCAGCACTCAGTCGGTCGTTGCCATGAGGGTGGGGGAGAGGTGGGTAGGCAGCGGCGGCGGCGACAATGGCGGTAACAAAGGCAGATAGGCTGGCGGTGGGTCGCTTGGCTCAGCCTGGCGTCGATTCCCGACTGGTCAACCCGAGGCAACCGTGGAGTCGGGACGCCGGCGATCAGTACCATGCTCACGAAGAGCGGTAAACAAGCGACCCCTCGGCGGCGTACGCCGCCTTTATATACTGCCGGGTCAGTCCATCCCTGCGGCAGCGGGGTGGCATTGCCCTCGGTTGGGTCACTCACAGGGAGGCGGGGGACGGGCGGTCAGCCCGCACATCTGGTAGCCATGCCGGCTCGACCCGGGCGAAGTGAAAGCGGAAGCGTCCACGGCAGAGTCGCTTCACCACACTCTGTCTGCGACTCTTCTGCTCGGACTCTTCGACGCTTCTGCTGGTCTCCCGATGGCTCTGTCGCTTGTGTCGTTGCCACTGTCAATGCCACCGTTCTCATCGCTCAAAGGTTGTTTTTTTCCGCATCTCTGCCCTCTCTCGCGTTAGGCGACGCAATTTCCCGTGATGATGCTGGATTTTACGTGCCGTGTGACTTCTTTTTTTCGCTAAAACGGGTTCCAATCTCTTTGAATATCCTCCCTCCTAAGATTGTTTCGTTCTTACAACCTCATTCAACAAAATTATTTTTCACAATATTCATCATTTCATCAGGTATTTTTATCTTTATAAAACGTCACCGCAACAATATTTAGTGTTGTCCATTGCGTCGTATTCTCAATTCATTTCTGAACAACTGTCTGGAGATTCGAGCGAACGGCCGCTCTAATGGTATATTTCTGTGCTTTGGCCCGTCGACACGTGAAATCCCAGAGAAGTATTCTAAGTAAGAAAACGGGCCAAGGACCGCATGTGATCTTTCATCGTTATCCTTGGTCTGTTCTCCCCCCTTACTCACAAACAAACTTTCAGTACACGTGATGGGGGCCAGAGGGGAGATTAGATCTTATCCCCGCTGAGGCAATGCCCCTGTGGGGGAAAATAGCGGAAGGGAGTAAAAGTCCGCAAAGCGGGCGTGTAGGTCGGCGCCGGACGTCATGTTTGACCCGCGAAGGAACACCGCAACCCTCCGTAATATTGCATTGCTCTGAACTCACAGACAAACGACTTGAATAGTTGCCGCGTCCTATATCAGGAATACTAACTCACACCCTTATACTTGCGTTTTCTAAGAGCGACCGCGCAAAAAGCCACCCAAATCCCACCTCTTCGCGATGGAATATGTCACGGCATTTCGCGTCTTTCTCAGTCGTTCCGCTAGGTTTCGCCCACGATCGCGACCGTATGAAGCAGTGCTTGCGATCATGCGACTTCTACCGGCAAGACGAGAAAAGACGCGAAATGCCGTTACATATTCATCGCGAAGATGGGGGTTGAGTGGCCTTGAGGGTCGCTCCTAGAAAAATCTCAGTATAGTTTACGTTTCCGCCGACTTCCATTCGTCTCCCTCATCTTCCGTCCTGAGCAAGTGTTTCTTCCTCGTGTGGCTCCCAGGCGGAAGCGCTTCTCCCCGCCGTCTCCTCGTGCGCCCGTGGCTCATCCCTTCGCCTGCGCCCGCTCCGCTTCGCAATCCGACCTGTCGTCGCCGCGCCGCGCCGCGCCGCGCCGCGCAGCGTCGGGTGAAAGAGGCGGAGGCAAGGCGAATGCGGTGGGGCGGTCGCGCTCAGCACAAGGGCGCGCCTTCTGTCTTCCGCCTGTTGGCTGGGCCGCAGGTGGGATTCTCGGGACACCTTGTGTCGCCGCCCCTCCACTCCACGGCCCTCCCCGCCGCACCCGCTCTCCGCTGCCACGCCAGCCCAGTTATGGGCTGGTTAAAGAGACCGGTAGCACCGACGAATTCTTCCGGACGCTCTGTCTTTTGTAAATAAGTGCTTCCTGAAGATGCATACCTTTCAGTCTCACCCACCTATGTTTGCGCCTTTTTGCGTCCGTCTGGATGTTTTGATGCGCCCTGCTCCGCCTTCATTTCTGTTGTCCTCTATCTTAGCCCGACCCCGCTATTTGCCCAGTTTCTGTTTCTCTGCTTTAACCCGCCGCACCTCTGCAGCTTTACTCTAGTTATCGTTATCCGGGATCGCTCTGCCCCGTCTTATTGTAAATAAGGGGGGCTTCGGTCTGGACGTCGTTTCAGAACATGCATATTGGTCTTTCCGCATTTGTCTGCTCTCTCCTTCCCCTCTATGTCTTTTTAATGCTGTTCGCGTGTTTTCTGCATGCAGCTTTTCATTTCTTCCTCTTTGCTATCTGTCTATTTGCGTGTATTCTGCGCGGACTTCTTGTATCGAAATACTAAACTTTCAAACGAATTTAAGCGATCTCTCTGTTTTCGATGTGTTCCAGTTTCGACTGCCTCCATGTCGAATGGCAACCTTATGTTAATGGACTAAAGTACACTGAGTTAAAGCAACATAAATTTGAATGTTACAACAAAATGACTTCTTTAACATTTGAGTGGGACAGAAATATCAAAGGGTCATAAACGTGAACTCAGCATGCTATATCTTGCATTAATTTTCCATTGATGGTCAATTACAAAATTTAAATGAGGTTTGCAAAATATAATCTTGTGAAACACATTACAAATTGTAGTACATCTTTAAAAAGTCCTGTTTTAATACGATGTAAAAGTATATTTCTTACTAATACGACACTTGTCACATTTGTTGAAAAACACATTAAAAACTCACTTAATCTTCTGACAGTTTTTACTTATTCTGTAATTAAAGTGATGGTACTGTATTTAATGTTTCTGGACGTGGTGGAGTTGTAGTGCTTGCTATATCTCGGGAGGTAGCGGTGTTCCTTCGCCTTGGGAGAGTGAGATCAGGCACCGACCTACGTGTTGGCTTGCAAGTGATTCCCCGTCCAAGGCCAGCTAGCGGGGAACCGCCAAAGCACAAAGACCTCGATGGTTTAGACTGGTTCCCCGAAATGTGGGGGACAAGAGCGAATAGTGGGAAAGATTGCGCGCGACTCGTAGCCCTTTCGCTAAGGTACTGCTAAGCATTCGCTTGGTGTTGACGAGAGAAGACTCGAAAAACTATATACCACGGAGCGATTTTCCTCCAGACAGCGGCTGAATTCGACCTAGCTGCCTAGTGTCGAAACCATGTCCCCGCGGGAAAAAACACAGAAAACTTTCGGAAAACGCGAACACTAGGACCTCCTGGTCAGAGACACCTCAGTGGTGACAGTGTTGCCCGGAGCTCTCTCAGACGGAGTATATATTTAATGTGCAGCTAAAGCTTTTCAACAATTTCATACCTATACTTCGGTTTTTTCTTTCTTGGCGCACAGGGAGGGGGGTGTCAATGAAACAGAATATCCCACGGTATTTCGCGTCTTCTCCGTTGTGCCACCACAAGACGCATGATCGCCAGCACTGCTCGATACAGTCGCAGTCATGCGAGTACTAGCGGCACAAACCGAGAACGACGTGAAATACCATGAGATATTCCATTTTATTGGCACCCCCCCCCCGTGCGCCAAGAAGAAAAAAACCGAAGTATAGCACGTCGTACTCAATCGGTTTAAAAGGACCAGAGATTGGCCATACTAGATGATGCGCAATGCATAGATGAGTCAATTGCGCGCCGAAAAACTTCATTCTTAACCAGGCAGCGAATCCTGTACAGTACGCACTTACATGGTCGATTGAGTCACGAGTTGGCGCCTTGCAATTCTCTTTGCTCTACGTTACTGATTCCTCGTTAGTACTTTCCTTTTGAGGGAATTTTAAGGCCGGTCACGTACGTCTTGAGAAGAGTCTCTCATTAGAAGCTTCGGTGTGCATCTCTCACGTGTTCTTTGTTTGGGATATCTAGTTTCATTGTGTAAATGCTTGTCACGTTCTCTATTTTCTTTGCTCGCCTATTAGCAATTTAAATTAGCAAATTCCCCCTTTCTGTATGATTCACACACTGACTAACTCTATTCTTTAGAGAAAGTTCAAAGAACTCTTCCTCACGTTGCATTTTCTCACGTAGAAATGTGCTATGATCACGAAGTAGTTAAGTGTATTCATAATATTCACTCGTAAATGTCTGCATAAATACCAAGGGAACGATTTATTAGAATCTTGTTGTAGAATACACGTGATACAGAAATATCAAAGAGGCAAGGAAAACTGTGATTGTGACACTGTAAAGGACAGAAAAATATTGCAGCCGGTGGAGATCAAGCAGCAGGTCGTCTGATACCAAGGGATGCGAGAGCAACACCTTAACAAATGCAACCGCACGCCATCTCTGAATCTTCAACCTTGTCCATCCTCTGCACTTTCTCACATACACTTACATGCACGCTATTACTTGTCATGTTAGGAGACCAGTCGGAAGATTATGGCTTGAACGGGGTGGGGCGGTGCCTCACTGGCGAAGGTACCTGGAGGAGAAAACCTCACGTTTCAGCAGAAGATAAACACAATCATCTCCCGAGATATAACATGCACTGCACTTACGGGACTAATGATACCCGGATTTGGCTGCCCGAAAACCAAAAGCACCCTCATTCACAATCACAAAACATGCCAGATTTAGAGACATTCACCTAGCTTCTGCAGAGGAAATGCCAAACCTCAAATTAATACGAATCTCCTGCAACATTAGATTTTTTAGACATGTCACATTTCGTGTGCTCTTCAGGTGGACATGGACAGCGTACTAGCTTTCTGTGAGGCAGTCTCGGATTTGATTGCCGACCGAGGCAAAAGTGAAGCTGTAGCATTTAATACAAATCGTTTTCGTTTCTTTAGCTCTGTGATGAAAGAAACAACTCAGACATACCATGTAAGTACGGTGAAGGGGAATATGTCAAGCTCGCCTCATGTACATACTCCCAGGGATGGATATTAATGAAAATAGGGTTCAGGTTTGGAACGCTGCTAACTGGTTCAGAACACTGCTAAAAGTGAGAATGCCAAATTGCATATATATATATATAATATATATATATATATATATATATATATACATATACATATATATATACACACATATATATATATATATAAAATCATATAACCATATACGTAATCATACATATTTTTCGTGTTGAGGACGACGCGGTGTGAGCTTCGATGTGAACAGCTGCAGGCGAGCGCCTGTGTGCGGCAACCCGCGCGACGCGGCGGTGCGCCGCAAGCGCTTGGAACGGCGGCGGCGGCCTGGAGCTCGCGCGTGGGCCCGTGATTCAGCAGTGGCCTCGCGGGGGGGCGAGGTGGGGAGGGGAGGGGAAGAGCTAGGCTAGGCGGGGCGGAGCGTGGCGGGGGAGGGCCGAGGAGCCACGATGAATCGGGGAATTCGCGCGCGCGCTTCTGAGCGGCGCCTGTGGCCGCGCCGCGATGGTGCCGCTGATTGGGTCGATGGGAATCGAGAGATAGGGCCGAGGCGCGCCGGGCGCCGTGATGGAGCTGGCCTGGCCTGCGGGGAGGAGACGGGGAGAGGGGGCTCTGTTCACACGCAGCGCCTCCCCCGCTGCTACCGGCGCCGACTCCTTCGGCGCTTGCCTCCGCTCCGTTGCGCATCCTCCTTACTACGCTTCTCACGCGTGTTGCTGCTGATCTTTGGCAAATTAGTAGTTGCTTTAATACATCGCCGCCTGTCCGTTGCCTTGTATTATTTTCTAATCTCCATAGGAAGCCGTTTCCTCTCGTTTTTGAACATTCAGCAACTGTCTTTGTCATTCGAATATCCCAACTTACCAGCTAAGTCGAATTGAGACGCTGTCTGGAGGAGAATTCTAGCGGCCGGCTGCGCTGATCGAACGTTTTCCGTCTTTTTTCCGATCAACACAAAACGAGTGCTGCAGCAGTACCCTAACAAACGAGCCACGAACCGCGAGCGATCTTCCTTCCGCTTCTTTGTCTTATCCTCACCCATTCACTGCACTACTACACGTGCCAGGAGACCGGTTGGGAACTAAGAGCTTGTCCGGCTGGGGCTGTTCCCGGCTGGAGGCAAATACCTGGTTGGGGAAAATCCCGCTAGTCGACGGTAGGTCAGCGCCGGATCCAGCCATCCAGCGGGGGAATTCACCGCCCGATGAAAAACCGTGCACTACACTTACGGGACTAATGACCTCAGTAGTTGACGCGCCGGGAATCTCTAACATCAATCACGTGCTGCAAACTACATTACCCGTCGAATACGGTTCAATCTCAGGCATCTCTGCAAGTAGTGGCTGGTGCATACTCCGCGTGGCGCAATTAGACGAGGAATAGTCTTCGTTGTCTTGTGCAGACGCTCCGCTCCTTCTCGCTTTTCGTGTTGCAACAGTAAAAGAACGCCTTGGGCTCTTCAGTACACCGTATGATCATTCTGAATGATTCTATGCAACACACCTGAAGGCGTGTGCTGTTGTTTTTTTGGGGGGGAGGGGGGGAAACTACGCATTTCATTAAATATGCTTCTATTTTGAAGATAAGGCTTAAATGCTTACTCATGTTATGCGTGATATTTGAAAACTATCTATTTAAAATAATTTATGTGCAATTATATTTTTAATTCGTTCGTTCTTTTGTTTTGACTAATTACTTCCATTATAAAGAAAGTATTAAGAACTTATTTTTGAGAAATCATGAGCTTTAAAGAACAAAAATATTTCCTTTTTATAAATATAAAATTTGTTGATTTATATGTTTAATTAGTTTATGTGACTTGTAAATTTGCAGAGTGTTAAAATTTGTTTTCAGATTTGTGATAGTAGTGGATTGTAATGAAGTAGATGCTAATGAAGTTCCAATAAAGTAAGTATTTTACGTCCAATCCAAGCGTGTTTTACGTCATTTCGAAAATAACTTTTAAAAGGTTAAAGAGAACCTCCATTAATGGCCGAAGAAAGGCAATCAAAAAGTGGAGGAAGCGGAACAATCGATTGAGGCGAATCTCACGACGATGCGGAACTTCATCGAAGCGCAGATATTAATCACTAGATGATGATTACACGTTTCATTGTGCGTTGAGGAGGAAACATACCGGATTTTCGCCGCTGAGGGAGCGGAAGGATATTATAAATGTTGGAAAGTGGGCGGAGTCGCCACGTACCGCGTCGGCGAGCGGGAAACGGGAAGAAAGCGATGATAGGCCCGGGAGATTACGGAGCGGCTCAATATCGGTGCGCGTTGGCGTGAAACGCATCTCTCCGCTGCTTTCCAGCTTCTGCGGCTTCTGCGGTTCCCGCGACCTCAATCCCCAGGCCTCTTCTCGTACCGGGAAGCGCTCGTCCTACTCTCGTTTTACAAAAGAATTTGGAAGAATTTTTCCTCGGAAAATGTAATGGTCAGTAGTGGCTTTTACTCGATGACACATCGCGTAATTGGACCAATAAGATTTTAGCACTTCGTTTGTTTTTTTTGTATGTACTTGGTGCGACAGCCCCCATGCACGCGCTCAGGCCTACGGCGACGTCCTGACTCGCGGCCATGGGTTTTAGGGGGACGTGTGGTTAGCACGTAGACATCCCCATGCCGTATTCCGGTCTTCTCAACATGAAAAGTGAATTTCTGATTATCACGCAACAACATACACAGGGACAGTTTTTGTAAGGAAAAGTCACACTGTAGTCTAACATCGAGCGGGAATCGAACCCGGGCCGCGTAATGGAAAGCGAGCGAGCAGGTTGACCATGAGCTAGCCGCGAGGCTTTCGTTTTTTTTACCGACCGAACACAGAATTAATGTCCTTTAGATTCGCATCAAGTAATGGAACCAGTAGGATTTTAGCACTTCGCTTTTTTTGTATGTATGTATGTACTTGACGCGACAGCCCGTGAACGGGCTCAGGCGTGCCGGCGACGTCCCTGCCTCGGCGGCCATGAGTTGAGGGGGTACGTGTGGTTAGCACATAGACATCCCCACGCCGTATTCCGGTCTTCTCAACATGAAAATTGAATTTTCTCATCGTCACACAACATATATTGGGACATTTTTTGCAAGGAAACGCACACTATAGTTTTACCTCGACTGGGAATCAAACCCCGTCGCGTAGTGGAAAGCGAACAGGCTGACCAAGAGCTAGCCGCGAGGCTTTCGTTTTTTTTACCGACACAGAATTACGAAATTAATGTCTTTTTGATTTCTGGTAAATTATGTGAATATTATTTAAACTGTTGTATCTTTGTATTTCACGAAGTCGTCAAAGTAAAGCACGTACGAATACATATTTTACGTTTATCAAAAGTTAATTTTTAAGAGTTTTCCTTATCTTCTTTCACTCAAATATTTCTCAAGTAGATGGTGATTTGGAGGACAAAAGTCCCTCACGAAGCTCATTTGCTCACTCCTCTGCTGGGGAAGGAAACCAGTAGGAGAGACCACTGGGCTGACGTGTATTGCGAATCAGAATATTTAGGTTGTCTTCTAAACGGTCCCGCCGCCGCCGTATTTCTTGCCGCCTGCTTGTGCACTTCCTAAGAATTACGTAAAAAGTTGGTCTCGACAGGATGCGAAATGTCGTCGTTGCATGAATGCTTTACTTCTTTATGTGCTCTTTACATTGCACGAGGAAAGTCCATTTGGAAATGTGATGTTATTTGTCCTCATTATACAATAAAAATACAACGACTTGAAATTTTGTAAGAGGACCATGTACAAATTTCATGTATATAGATGCAGCATGATTTTATCACTCATTAAAATTGTAACTTAACCATAAATGCTGATTACATTACTATTTTATTCTTTTATTGTGTTTCGTGTTTCTACAAAATCATATAACATTTCTTTAGAGTCCATCGTAATAGAACAAGAAATGAATTATGAGTATTTTATTGGCGCATGATTAGTAGAGCGAAGCTGCAACTCTGTTATTTTCATAATGTTTCTAGACCAGTTCCTTATCTAGATCTCATACATGTCATACACGCAAGTGCTCAGTCTTTTTCGCAATGAGAGTGTTTTCAAGAGCTAAACATTATTGGACTCGTTACAGTACCTATGAATTAATGAAATGATGACACTTCTCGAACCCTCTCACGCTAGATTACAATCACGATACATGTGAAAATACTGCATGTATAATGTCAATCATACATTAATAGAAATATACCCCACAGCGTATCAATATGAAAGCCTTCGATTACCGTGAATGTGCCTGGACATACATTAGGAATTACAAATGACGTTCATAGTTTAAAATGAAACTACAGTCGTACAATTGAAGGGTTAAAAAAACAACTTATTTCAAGAAGTGAGATTTTAAGATATTAGAACTGTTGGTAAAGGTTCATAACCGCCATTTTTTCTTACTGTGTTGTTGTGAAAAAATCCGCCCCTGTTGATTTTTTTGATAAAAGAAACCGTAGTCCAGAGTCTTATCATAAACAAATTTCTCATTTTTTTTTGAAAAAAACACAGCAGTCCATAAACCACCCCACGTACTTTCGCTCTCCTGAAAACACTGTGATTTTGGACTATGATTGTTTTTTTTAAAAGCCTTCAATTAATCTAAGTCGGGTATACGTGAATGTCCATTTAAATGACACGGAACATTAAAGAGTTTTGTTT
>JAHLJT010005516.1:0-26706 GCA_031308135.1 Acheta domesticus
TTAACTCAGTGTTCTTGAAATAGTGTTTTTAGCCGTTTCAGCAGCTAAAATGCGTTTTTCGATCTGCAGACGTTTTTCTTAATAAATGCGCAATGTTTTGGTATTGGAAATCTTATCTTCGACAATCATTGTAAACGGACCTTTAGCATCGTATTTAAGCTTCACTTGCCGCTTTTTATCTTCGTATGGACTGAATTTTCCTTAGAAACAATCCAGAAACCTGTAAAATTTCTGCGAAAAAGTAAAATTAATTTTTTTAAGAAATTGTTTTTTTTTTTCTCAATTCAGGCTCTAAAAGTGGATTCAGGATCTTTCAAAATGCGTTATGACAAATGAATTTGTGTATAGGTTTGATATTTTATTTGAAATTTAGTTCTATGCAGGCATTTATAGCGTGTAAAAATCTTAATGCAAAGTTTCCTTTGACTACATTTACACCAACTGCTTTATGCCTAAATAACTGTCAAAAGTGAAGATACATGTGAAAGCACTATAAGAAACGTAAATCTCAACAAAACAATTCTCTTGAGGAAGTGTGTGACGAATTTCTCTGGAATCAACAAGGGTGCACGAATTGAAGAAGTTTTAACTTTTGTAGATATATAAGAACTATAAGAAATGTCTAGAAAGTTTTCCAGAAAACTTGATGCCTGCACCTGTTTATGCATACAGTTTATAAGTGGAAACTCTCTTCGTGAGTGCAACATCAGCTTGGTATAAGAGATTTAACTCAGTTTTCTTGAAATAGTGTTTTTAGCCGTTTTCAGCAGCTAATAATGCGTTTTCGATATCTCAGAAGTTTTCTTAATAAAAGCACAATGTTTGGTATTTGAAATATTCTCTTCGAAACAATCATTGTAAACGGATTTAGAAACGTATTTAGGCTTCCTTGCGCTTTTATCTTATGTATTGACTGAAAAATTTCTCCCTGAGAACAATCCAGAAACCTGTAAAAGTTCTGAAAAGTAAAAAAAATTTTTTAAGAAATGTTTTTTTTTCTCAATTCAGGCTCTAAAAAGTGGATTCAGGATCTTTCAAAATAGTTATGACAAATGAATTTGTGTATAGGTTTTGAATATTTTACTTGAAATTTAGTTCTATGCAGGCATTTATAGGTGTAAAACTCTAATGCAAAGTTTCCTATGACTACATTTACACCAACTGCTTTATGCCAAACTACCTGTCAAAAGTGAAAATACATGTGATAGCACTATAAGAAAGGTTAAATTCAACAAAGACAATTCACTAGAAGTGTGTGAAGAATGTTTCTTGAATGAAAAATGGTGCACGATCTTGCAAAGTTTTACCGTTATTCGAAATATCAGAACACATAAAAGAACTATCTAAAAAACTCTACACACAACTCTGATGCCTGCACCTATCTGAGCACACAGTTTAATGAGAGGAACTCCTTCGTGAGAATTCTCTTCGTGAAAATTTTCTCCTGAGAACCATCCAGAATCCTGTAAAATTTCTAGAAAATATAATTAATTTTTTTAAGAAATTGTTTTTGTTCTAAATTCAGGTTCTAAAAGTGGATTCAGGGTCTTTCAAAATGGTTATGACAAATGAATTTGTGTATAGGATTGAAATATTATACTTGAAATTTAGTTCTATGCAGGCTTTTATAGGTGTAAAACTCTTAATGCAAAGTTTCCTATGACTACATTTACACCAACTGCTTTATGCCAAACTACCTGTCAAAAGTGAACATCCATGAAAGCACTATAAGAAACGTAAATTCAACAAAGACAATTCTCTTGAGGAAGTTTGTGACGTAATGTCTCTGGAATCAACAAGGGTGCACGAACTTGAAAAATTTTAACTTTTGTAGATTTATCAGAACCTATAAAAAATGTCTAGAAAGGTTTCAAGAAAACTCTGATGCCTGCACCTGTTTATGCATACAGTTTTATAAGTGGAACCTCCCTTCGTGAGTGCAAGATCAGCTTGGTATAAGAAGTATTTAACTCAGTTTTCTTGAAATAGTGTTTTTAGCCGTTTCTGCAGCTAATAATGCGTTTTTCGATATCTCAGACGTTTTCTTAATAAATGCACAATGTTTTGGTATTGGAAATCTTCTCTTCGAACAATCATTGTAAACGGACTATTAGCAACGTATTTAGGCTTCACTTGCGCTTTATCTTATGTATTGACTGAAAATTTTCTCCTGAGAACAATCCAGAAACCTGTAAAATTTTGGAAAAGTAAATTAATTTTTTTAAGAAATTGTTTTTTTTTTCTCAATTCAGGCTCTTAAAATAGTGATTCAGGATCTTTCAAAATGGATTATGACAAATGAATTTGTGTATAGGTTTTGAATATTTTACTTGAAATTTAGTTCTATGCAGGCATTTATAGGTGTAAAACTCTTAATGCAAAGTTTCCTATGACTACATTTACACCAACTGCTTTATGCCAAACTACCTGTCAAATGTGAAAATACATGTGATGGCACTATAAGAAAGGTTAATTCAACAAAGATAATTCACTAGAGGAAGTGTGTGAAGAATGTTTCTTGAATGAAAAATGGTGCACGATCTTGCAAAGTTTTACCGTTAATCGAAATATCAGAACACATATAAGAACTATCTAAAAAACTCTACACACAACTCTGATGCCTGCACCTATCTATGCACACAGTTTTCATGAGAGGAAACTTTCTTCGTGACAATTCTCTTCGTGAAAATTTTCTCCTGAGAACTATCCAGAATACTGTAAAATTCTAGGAAAAATTAATTTAATTTATTTAAGAAATTGATTTTGTTTCTAAATTCAGGTTCTAAAAGTGGATTCAGGGTCTTTCAAAATGGTTATGACAAATGAATTTGTGTATAGGATTAAAATATTTACTTGAAATTTAGTTCTATGCAGGCTTTTATAGGTGTAAACTCTTAATGCAAAGTTTCCTATGACTACACTTACACCAACTGCTTTATACCAAACTACCTGTCAAAAGTGAACATCCATGAAGCGCACTATAAGAAACGTAAAATTCAACAAGACAATTCTCTTGAGGAAGTGTGTGACGAATGTTCTCTGGAATCAACAAGGGTGCACGAACTTGAAAATTTTAACTTTTGTAGATATATCAGAACCTATAAGATAATGTCTAGAAAGTTTCAAGAAAACTCTGATGCCTGCACCTGTTTATGCATACAGTTTTATAAGTGGAACTCTCTTCGTGAGTGCAAGATCAGCTTGGTATAAGAAGTATTTAACTCAGTTTTCTTGAAATAGTGTTTTTAGCCGTTTCAGCAGCTAATAATGCGTTTTTCGATATCTCAGAAGTTTTCTTAATAAATGCACAATGTTTTGGTATTGGAAATCTTCTCTTCGAACAATCATTGTAAACGGACTTTTAGCAACGTATTTAGGCTTCACTTGCGCTTTTATCTTATGTATTGACTGAAAATTTTCTCCTCGAGAACAATCCAGAAACCTGTAAAATTTCTGGAAAAGTAAAATTAATTTTTTTAAGAAATTGTTTTTTTTTGTTTCTCAATTCAGGCTCTAAAGTGGATTCAGGATCTTTCAAAATGGTTTATGACAAATGAATTTGTGTATAGGTTTTGAATATTTATTTGAAATTTAGTTCTATGCAGGCATTTATAGGTGTAAAACTCTTAATGCAAAGTTTCCTATGACTACATTTACACCAAATGCTTCTATGCCAAACTACCTGTCAAAGTGAAAATACATGTGATAGGCACTAATAAGAAAGGTTAAATTCAACAAAGACAATTCACTAGAGGAAGTGTGTGAAGAATGTTTCTTGAATGAAAAATGGTGAACGATCTTGCAAAGTTTTACCTGTTAATCGAAATATCAGAACTCATATAAGAACTATCTAAAAAACTCTACACACAACTCTGATTCCTGCACCTATCTATGCACACAGTTTCATGAGAGGAACTCTCTTCGTGACAATTCTCTTCGTGAAAATTTTCTCCTGAGAACCTATCAAGAATCTTGTAAAATTTCTGGAAAAATTAATTTAATTTATTTAAGAAATTGATTATGTTTCTAAATTCAGGTTCTAAAGTGGATTCAGGGTCTTTCAAAATGGTTAATGGCAAATGAATTTGTGTATAGGATTGAAATATTTTACTTGAAATTTAGTTCTATGCAGGCATTTTATAGGTGTAAAACTCTTAATGCAAAGTTTCCTATGACTAAATTTACACCAACTGCTTTCTGCCAAACTACCTGTCAAAAGTGAACATACATGTGAAAGCACTATAAGAAACCTAAATTTCAACAAAGATAATTCTCTTGAGGAAGTGTGTGAAGAATTTCTCTGGAATCAACAAGGGTGCACGAATTTGAGAAGTTTTAACGTTTGTAGATATATCAGAACTCATAAGAAATGTCTAGAAAGTTTTCCAGAAAAACTCTGATGCCTGCACCTGTTTATGCATACAGTTTTATAAGTGGAACTCTCTTCGTGAGTGCAAGATCAGCTTGGTATAAGAAGTATTTAACTCAGTTTTTCTTGAAATAGTGTTTTTAGCCGTTTCAGCAGCTAATATTGGCGTTTTTTCGATATCGCAGAAGTTTTCTTAATAAATGCACAATGTTTTGGTATTGGAAATATTCTCTTCGAACAATAATTGTAAACGGACTTTTAGCAACGTATTTAAGCTTCACTTGCGCTTTTACTTTACGTATTGACTGAAAATTTTCTCCTGAGAACAATCCAGAAAACTGTCAAATTTCTGGAAAAGTAAAATTAATTTTTTTTAAGAAATTGTTTTTTTTTCTCAATTCAGGCTCTAAAAGTGGATTCAGAATCTTTCAAAATGGTTATGACAAATGAATTTGTGTATAGGTTTTGAATATTTTACTTGAAATTTAGTTCTATGCAGGCATTTATAGGTGTAAAACTCTTAATGCAAAGTTCCTATGACTACATTTACACAAATGCTTTATGCCAAACTACCTGTCAAAAGTGAACATACATGTGAAAGCACTATAAGAAACGTAAATTCAACAATGATAATTCTCTTAAAGAAGTGTGTGACGAATTTCTCTGGAATCAACAAGGGTGCACGAATTTGAGGAGTTTTAACTTTTGTAGATATATAAGAACCTATAAGAAATGTCTAGAAGTTTTCCAGAAAACACTGATGCCTGCACCTGTTTATGCATACAGTTTTATAAGTGGAACTCTCTTCGTGAGTGCAAGATCAGCTTGGTATAAGAAGTATTTAACTCAGTTTTCTTGAAATAGTGTTTTTAGCCGTTTCAGCAGCTAATAATGCGTTTTTTCGATATCTCAGACGTTTTCCTCAATAAATGCACAATGTTTTTGGTATTGGAAATCTTCTCTTCGAACAATCATTGTAAACGGACTTTTAGCAACGTATTTAGGCTTCACTTGCGCTTTTATCTTAAGTATTGACTGAAAATGTTCTCCTGAGAACAATCCAGAAACCTGTAAATTTCTGGAAAAGTAAAATTAATTTTTTTTAAGAATTGTTTTTTTTTTCTCAATTCAGGCTCTAAAAGTGGATTCAGGATCTTTCAAAATGGTTATGACAAATGCATTTGTGTATAGGTTTTGAATATTTTACTTGAAATTCAGTTCTATGCAGGCATTTATAGGTGTTAAAACTCTTAATGCAAAGTTTCCTATGACTACATTTACACCAACGGCTTTATGACAAACTACCTGTCAAAAGTGAAAATACATGTGATGCACTATAAGAAAGGTTAAATTCAACAAAGACAATTCACTAGAGGAAGTGGGTGAAGAATGTTTCTTGAATGAAAAATGGTGCACGATCTTGCAAAGTTTTACCGATAATCGAAATATCAGAACACATAAAAGAACTATCTAAAAAACTCTACACACAACTCTATGTATGCACCTATCAATGCACACAGTTTCATGAGAGGAACTCTCTTCGTGACAATTCTCTTCGTGAAAATTTTCTCCTGAGAACTATCCAGAATCCTGTAAAATTCTGGAAAAATTAATTTAATTTATTTAAGAAATTTATTTTGTTTCTAAATTCAGGTTCTAAAAGTGGATTCAGGGTCTTTCAAATCGGTTATGACAAATGAATTTGTGTATAGGATTGACATATTATACTTGAAATTTAGTTCTATGCAGGCTTTTATAGGTGTAAAACTCTTAATGCAAAGTTTTCTATGACTACATTTACACAACTGCTTTATGCCAAACTACCTGTGAAAAGTTGAAAATACATGTGATAGCACTATAAGAAAGGTTAAATTCAACAAAGACAATTCACTAGAGGAAGTGTGTGAAAAATGTTTCTTGAATGAATAATGGTGCACGATCTTGCAAAGTTTTACCGTTAATCGAAATATCAGAACACATAAAAGAACTATCTAAAAACTCTAACACACAACTCTGATGCCCCGCACCTATCTGAGCACACAGTTTAATGAGAGGAACTCTCTTCGTGGAATTCTCTTCGTGAAAATTTTCTCCTGAGAACCATCCAGAATCCTGTAAAATTTCTCGAAATATAAGTTAATTTTTTTAAGAAATTGTTTTTGTTTCTAAATTCAGGTTTAAAAGTGGATTCAGGGTCTTTCAAATCGGTTATGACAAATGAATTTGTGTATAGGATTGACATATTATACTTGAAATTTAGTTCTATGCAGGCTTTTATAGGTGTAAAACTCGTAATGCCAAGTTTCCTATGACTACACCTACACCAACTGCTTTATACCAAACTACCTGTCAAAATTGAACATTCATGAAGCGCACTTTAAGAAACGTAAAATTCAACAGAGACAATTCTTATTAGGAAGTGTGTGACGAATGTCTCTGGAATCAACAAGGGTGCAAGAACTTGAGAAATTTTAACTTTTATAGATATATCAGAACGTATAAGAAATGTCTAGAAAATTTTCCAGAAAACTCTGATGCCTGCACCTGTTTATGCATACAGTTTTATTAGTGGAACTCTCTTCATGAGTGGAAGATCACATTAGTAAAGATGTATTTAACTCAGTTTTCTTGAAATAGTGTTTTTAGCCGTTTCAGCAGCTAATAATGCGTTTTTCGATATTTTAGAAGTTTTTTTTAGAAAATGCACAATGTTTTGGTATTGGAAATCTTCTCTTCGAACAATCTTTGTAAGCGGACTTTTAGCAAAGTATTTAGGCGTCACAAGCGATTTTATCTAATGTAATTGCTGAAAATTTTCTTCTGAGATTAATCGCAGAAACCTCTAAAAATTCTGGAAAAATAAAATATAATTTTAATAATATTGTGTTGATTTCGAATGTCAGGCCCTGAATGTGGGTTTAGGATATGACAGAATGTTTATAAGAAATGAATTGATTTTAAGGGTCTTAAACTTTAACTTAAAAATATTTTTTATGTAGTCTTTTGTAGGTATGAAATTCTTAACACAAAGTACCCAATGTCTACCCATACACCAACTGCGTTGTTACAAACTACCTGTCAGGACTAAACATCGGCGTGAAACCACTTTTCGAATTAAAGTGTACCAACACGTACAGTAGAAAAAATCTTACACAAGCATACACGTGCTGTATCCCATCGTGAATGATAATTAAGGCGCGCTATGTAGCGCGCATCAGTGCGCATTTATGTGTCCTGCGCCACCCGGGAAAATTAGTTCTCGGTCACATTTTGGCGGAGGAATACCACAGCACAAAGAAGGGCAAGGACAGGTGGCGGGCAGCGGGCAAGGGAAGGTAGAGCAAGCGAGTAACGTCGTCGTAGATATTGTGGTAACTCGGTACAATGTTCTTTACGTCCGGCTGTGTCCCTATATGATCCTGGTTTACGGTTTCTGGGTGAAGGCTGAATGAAGACTCTGCTTGGTTCTAGTTCGCTGTCGTGAAATGAGGCTGGACTTCGCTTGTTTCTGGTACGGAGTGGTTTCGGCAGGCTCTCTCCGTGACCACGCCGCATTACTGCGTGTAGTAAGGGCACGCGCTCTTTCCCGGCCACCAGCTTTCGGATCAGCACTTTTACCCCGCCTGGCTGGCCTTGCGGTTTACAGACGCATCTACATATCGCCGAGGCCACGCCGCCGTTTGCTCTGGCTACTCTAATAACGCAGCCACGCAGGGATTTTCGGGTATGGTTGCTGACTTCACACTTCGCAGGATAGCATTGTCGCCACCGTGGGAAACACCTTCGGAAGCAACATCGCCCATTCGATTACGATACTTGCAAACGCTGAAAACCGCCAGGATTATCCAAGTGTAATGTAAGCGTGTATTGTAAGCAATGTAAAATAAACTGTTGTTTTATAGAGTTCGTTTCATTCTGATACACAACAATTCAGTTACACTAAATAATTTATCGAATATCATGGTCGGATATTATCTTGTGGGAGCAATCATTTAAAATTATAAAACATTAAAAAAAAATAAATTTAATTTTTTTAAAATTGTGTTACCTAGCGCTTTTATCTAAAGTCATGACTGAAAATTTTCTCCCGAGAACTTTCCAGAAAACCAAAAAATTCTGGAAAAATTAAATTAAATTTTTAAGAAGTTGTTTTCGTTTCTAAATTCAGGATCTAAAATTGGATTCAGGATCTTTCAAAATAGTTATGACAAATGAAATTGTGTATGGGATTGAAATATTTTATTTGAAATTTAGTTCTATGCAGGCTTTTATAGGTGTAAAACTCTTAATGCAAAGTTTCCTATGACTACATTTACACCAACTGCTTTATACCAAACTACCTGTCTAAAGTGAACATACATGTGAAAGCACTATAAAAAACGTAAAATTCAACTAAGATAATTCTCTTGAGGAAGTGTGTGCCGAATGTCTCTGGAATCAACAAGGGTGCACGACTTGAGAAATTTTAACTTTTGTAGATACATCAGAACGTAAAAGAAATGTCTAGAAAGGTTTCCAGAAAACTCTGAGGCCTGCACCTGTTTAAACATACAGTTTTATAAGTGGAACTCTCTTCGTGAGTGCAAGATCAGCTTGGTATAAGAAGTATTTAACTCAGTTTTCTTGAAATAGTGTTTTTAGCCGTTTCAGCAGCTAATATTGCGTTTTTCGATATCTCAGACGTTTTCTAAATAAATGCACAATGTTTTGGTATTGGAAATCTTCTCTTCGAACAATCATTGTAAACGGACTTTTAGCAACGTATTTAGGCTTCACTTGCGCTTTTATCTTATGTATTGACTGAAAATTTTCTCCCGAGAACAATCCAGAAACCTGTAAAATTTCTGGAAAAGTAAAATTAATTTTTTTAAGAAATTGTTTTTTTTTTTCTCAATTCAGGCTCTAAAAGTGGATTCAGGATCTTTCAAAATGGTCATGACAAATGAATTTGTGTATAGGTTTTGAATATTTTACTTGAAATTTAGTTCTATGCAGGCATTTATAGGTGTAAAACTCTTAATGCAAAGTTTCCTATGACTACATTTACACCAACTGCTTTATGCCAAACTACCAGTCAAATGTAAAAATACATGTGATGGCACTATAAGAAAGGTTAAATTCAACAAGACAATTCACTAGAGAAAGTGTGAGAAGAATGTTTCTTGAATGAAAAATGGTGCACGATCTTGCAAATTTTTACCGTTAAACGAAATATCAGAACACATATAAGAACTATCTAAAAAATTCTACACACAACTCTGATGCCTGCACCTATCAATGCACACAGTTTCATGAGAGGAACTCTCTTCGTGACAATTCTCTTCGTGAAAATTTTCTCCTGAGAACTATCCAGAATCCTGTAAAATTTCTGGAAAAATCAATTTAATTTTATTTATAAAATTGATTTTGTTTCTAAATTCAGGTTCTAAAAGTGGATTTAGGGTCTTTCAAAATGGTTATGACAAATGAATTTGTGTATAGGATTGAAATATTTTACTTGAAATTTAGTTCTATGCAGGCTTTTATATGTGTAAAACTCTTAATGCAAAGTTTCCTATGACTACAATTACACCAACTGCTTTATGCCAAACTACCTGTCAAAAGTGAAAATACATGTGATAGCACTATAAGAAAGGTTAAATTCAACAAAGACAATTCACTAGAGGAAGTGTGTAAGAATGTTTCTTGAATGAAAAATGGTGAACCATCTTGCAAAGTTTTACTGTTAATCGAAATATCAGAACTCATATAAGAACTATCTAAAAAACTCTACACACAACTCTGATGCCTGCACCTATCTATGCACACAGTTTCATGAGAGGAACTCTCTTCGTGAAAATTTTCTCCTGAGAACCATCAAGAATCCTGTAAAATTTCTGGAAAAATTAATTTAATTTATTTAAGAAATTGATTATGTTTCTAAATTCAAGTTCTAAAAGTGGATTCAGGGTCTTTCAAAATGTAATGGCAAATGAATTTGTGTATAGGATTGAAATATTTTACTTGAAATTTAGTTCTATGCAGGCATTTATAGGTGTAAAACTCTTAATGCAAAGTTTCCTATGACTACAATTACACCAACTGCTTTATGCCAAACTACCTGTGGAAAGTGAACATACATGTGAAAGCACTATAAGAAAACGTAAATTTCAACAAAGATTATACTCATGAGGAAGTGTGTGACGAATTTCTCTGGAATCAACAAGGGTGCACGAATTTGAGAATTTTTAACTTTTGTAGATATATAAGAACCTATCAGAAATGTCTAGAAAGTTTTCCAGAAAACTCTGATGCCTGCACCTGTTTATGCATACAGTTTTATAAGTGGAACTCTCTTCGTGAGTGCAAGATCAGCTTGGTATAAGAAGTATTTAACTCAGTTTTCTTGAAATAGTGTTTTTAGCCGTTTCAGCATCTAATAATGCGTTTTTCGATATCTCAGACGTTTTCTTAATAAATGCACAATGTTTTGGTATTGGAAATCTTCTCTTCGAACAATCATTGTAAACGGACTTTAGCAACGTATTTACGCTTCACTTGCGCTTTTATCTTATGTATTGACTGAAAATTTTCTCCCGAGAACAATCCAGAACCTGTAAAAATTCTGGAAAAGTAAAATTAATTTTTTTAAGAAATTGTTTTTTTTTTTCAATTCAGGCTCTAAAAGTGGATTCAGGATCTTTCAAAATGGTCATGACAAATGAATTTGTGTATAGGTTTTGAATATTTTACTTGAAATTTAGTTCTATGCAGGCATTTATAGGTGTAAAACTCTTAATGCAAAGTTTCCTATGACTACATTTACACCAACTGCTTTATGCCAAACTACCGGTCAAATGTAAAAATACATGTGATGGCACTATAAGAATGGTTAAATTCAACAAAGAAATTCACTAGAGAAAGTGTGAGAAGAATGTTTCTTGAATGAAAAATGGTGAACGATCTTGCAAAGTTTTACCGTTAAACGAAATATCAGAACACATATAAGAACTTTCTAAAAACTCTACACACAACTCTGATGCCTGCACCTATCAATGCACACAGTTTCATGAGAGGAACTCTCTTCGTGACAATTCTCTTCGTGAAAATTTTCTCCTGAGAACTATCCAGAATCCTGTAAAATTTCTGGAAAAATTAATTTAATTTATTTAAGAAATTGATTTGTTTCTAAATTCAGGTTCTAAAAGAGGATTTAGGGTCCTTCAAAATGGTTATGACAAATGAATTTGTGTATAGGATTGAAATATTTTACTTGAAATTTAGTTCTATGAAGCTTTTATTGGTGTAAAACTCTTAATGCAAAGTTTCCTATGACTACAATTACACCAACTGCTTTATGCCAAACTACCTGTGGAAAGTGAACATACATGTGAAAGCACTATAAGAAACGTAAATTTCAACAAAGATTATACTCATGAGGAAGTGTGTGACGAATTTCTCTGGAATCAACAAGGGTGCACGAATTTGAGAAATTTTAACTTTTGTAGATATATAAGAACCTATCAGAAATGTCTAGAAAGTTTTCCAGAAAACTCTGATGCCTGCACCTGTTTATGCATACAGTTTTATAAGTGGAACTCTCTTCGTGAGTGCAAGATCAGCTTGGTATAAGAAGTATTTAACTCAGTTTCCTGAAAGAGTGTTTTTAGCCGTTTCAGCTGCTAATAATGCGTTTTTCGATATCTCAGAAGTTTTCTTAATAGTGAGCAATGTTTTCGAATTGGAAATCTTTTCTTCGAACAATCATTGTAAACGGACATTTAGAAACGTATTTAGGCTTCACTTGCGCTTTTATCTTATGTATCGACTAAAAATTTTCTCCTGAGAACAATCCAGAAACCTGTAAAATTTCTGGAAAAGTAAAATTAATTTTTTTAAGAAATTGTTTTTTTTCTCAATTCAGGCTCTAAAAGTGGATTCAGGATCTTTCAAAATGGTCATGACAAATGAATTTGTGTATAGGTTTTGAATATTTTACTTGAAATTTAGTTCTAAGCAGGCATTTATAGGTGTAAAACTCTTAATGCAAAATTTCCTATGACTACATTTACACCAACTGCTTTATGCCAAACTACCTGTCAAAAGTGAAAATACATGTGATGGCACTATAAGAAGGTTAAATTCAACAAAGACAATTCACTAGAGGAAGTGTGTGAAGAATGTTTCATGAATGAAAAATGGTGCACGATCTTGCAAAGTTTTACCGTTAATCGAAATATCAGAACTCATATAACAACTATCTAAAAAACTCTACACACAACTCTGATGCCTGCACCTATCTATGCACACAGTTTCATGAGAGGATCTCTTTTCGTGACAATTCTCTTCGTGAAAATTTTCTCCTGAGAACTATCTAGAATCCTGTAAAATTTCTGGAAAAATTAATTTAATTTATTTAAGAAATTGATTTTGTTTCTAAATTCAGTTTCTAAAGTGGATTCAGGGTCTTTCAAAATTGTTTTGACAAATGAATTTGTGTATAGGACTGAAATATTTTACTTGAAAATTAGTTCTATGCAGGCTTTTATAGGTGTAAAACTCTTAATGCAAAGTTTCCTATGACTACAATTACACCAACTGCTTTATGCCAAACTACCTGTCAAAAGTGAACATCAATGAAGCGCACTATAAGAAACGTAACATTTCAACAAAGACAATTCTCTTGAGGAAGTGTGTGACGAATGTCCCTGGAATCAACAAGGGTGCACGAACTTGAGAAATTCTAACTTTTGTAGATATATCAGAACCTGTAAGTAATGTCTAGAAAGGTTTCAAGAAAACTCTGATGCCTTCACCTGTTTATGCATACAGTTTTATAAGTGGAACTCTCTTCGTGAGTGCAAGATCAGCCTGGTACAAGAAGTATTTAACTCAGTTTTCTTGAAATAGTGTTTTTAGCCGTTTGTGCAGCTTATAATGCGTTTTTTGATATCGCAGAAGTTTTCTTAATAAATAAACAATGTTTTGGTATTGGAAATCTTCTCTTCGAACAATAATTGTAAACGGACTATTAGCAACGTATTTAAGCTTCACTTGCACTTTTACTTTATGTATCGACTGAAAATTTTCTCCGGAGAACAATCCAGAAAACTGTAAATTTTCTGGAAAAGTAAAATTAATTTTTTTTAACAAATTTTTTTTTCTCAATTTAAGCTCTAAAAGTGGATTCAGGGTCTTTCAAAATGGGTATGACAAATGAATTTGTGTATAGGATTCAAATATTATACTTGAAATTTAGTTCTATGCAGGCTTTTTATAGGTGTAAAACTCTTAAAGCAAAGTTTTCTATGACTATATTTACACCAACTGCTTTATGCCAAACTACCTGTGAAAAGTGAAAATACATGTGATAGCACAATAAGAAAGGTTAAATTCAACAAAGACAATTCACTAGAGGAAGTGTGTGAAAAATGTTTCTTGAATGAAGAATGGTGCACGATCTTGCAAGGTTTTACCGTTAATCGAAATATCAGAACACATAAAAGAACTATCTAAAAACTCTACACACAACTCTTATGCCCGCACCTATCTGAGCACACAGTTTAATGAGAGGAACTCTCTTCGTGGGAATTCTCTTCGTCGTGAAAATTTCTTTTGAGAACCATCCAGAATCCTGTAAAATTTCTCGAAATATAAGTTAATTTTTTTTAAGAAATTGTTTTTGTTTCTAAATTCAGGTTTTAAAAGTGGATTCAGGGTCTTTCAAATCGGTTATGACAAATGGAATTTGTGTATAGGATTGACCATATTATACTTGAAATTTAGTTCTATGCAGGCTTTTATAGGTGTAAAACTCTAATGCAAAGTTTTCTATGACTACATTTACACCAACTGCTTATGCCAAACTACTGTCAAAAGTGAAAATACATGTGATAGCCAATAAGAAAGGTTAATTTCAACAAAGACAATCACTAGAGGAAGTGTGTGAAGAATGTTTCTTGAATGAAAAATGGTGCACCATCTTGCAAAGTTTTACCGTTAATCGAAATATCAGATCTCATAAAAGAACTACCAAAAAAACTCTACACACAACTCTGATGCCTGCACCTATTGAGCACACAGTTAATGAGAGGGAGCTGTCTCGTGGGAATTCTCTTCGTGAAAATTTTTCTCCTGAGAACCATCCGGAATCCTGTAAAATTCTAGAAAAATAATTAATTTTTTTAAGAAATTGTTTTTGGTTTCTAAATTCAGGTTCTAAAAGTGGATTCAGGGTCTTTCAAAATGGTTATGACAAATGAATTTGTGTATAGGATTGAAATATTTTACTTGAAATTTAGTTCTATGCAGGCTTTTATAGGTGTAAAACTCTTAATGCAAAGTTTCCTATGACTACATTTACACCAACTGCTCTATGCCAAACTACCTGTCAAAAGTGAAAATACATGTGATAGCACTATAAGAAAGGTTAAATTTAACAAAGACAATTCAATAGAGGAAGTGTGTGAAGAATGTTTCTTGAATGAAAATGGTGAACGATCTTGCAAAGTTTTACCGTTAATCAAAATATCAGGAACACATATAAAAACTATCTAAAAAACTCTACACACAACTCTGATGCTGCCACCTATCTATGCACACAGTTTCATGAGAGGAACTCTCTTCGTGACAATTCTCTTCGTGAAAATTTTCTCCTGAGACCCATCCAGAATCCTGAAAAATTTCTAGAAAAATAAATTAATTTTTTTAAGAAATTGATTTTGTTTCTAAATTCAGGTTCTAAAATGGATTCAGGGTCTTTCAAAATGGTATGACAAATGAATTTGTGTATAGGATTGAAATATTTTACTTGAAATTTAGTTCTATGCAGGCTTTTATAGGTGTAAAACTCTTAATGCAAAGTTTCCTATGACTACATTTACACCAACTGCTTTATGCCAAACTACCTGTCAAAAGTGAACATACATGTGAAAGCACTATAAGAAACGTAAATTTCAACAAAGATAATTCTCTTGAGGAAGTGTGTGACGAATTTCTCTGGAATCAACAAGGGTGCACGAATTTGAAAGTTTTAACTTTTGTAGAAATATCAGAACCTATAAGAAAGTCTAGAAAGTTTCCAGAAAAAACTCTGATGCCTGCACCTGTTTATGCATACAGTTTTATAAGTGGAACTCTCTTCGTGAGTGCAAGATCAGCTTGGTATACGAAGTATTTACTCAGTTTTCTTGAAATAGTGTTTTTAGCCGTTCAGCAGCTAATAATGCGTTTTCGATATCGCAGAAGTTTTCTTAATATTGCACGTGTTATGTATGGAAAATCTTCTCTTCGAACAATCATTGTAACGAAATTTAGCAAATTATTAGCATCACTGCGCTTTATCTAATTCATGACTGAAAATTTTCTTCTGAGAACATCCAGAAAGCTGTAAAAATTCTCGAAAAATTAAATTAATTTTTTAAGAAATTTTTTGTTTCTAAATTCAGGCTCTAAAAGTGGATTCAGGATCTTTCAAAATGGTTATGACAAATGAATTTGTGTATAGGATTGAAATATTTTACTTGAAATTAGTTCTATGCAGGCTTTTATAGTGTAAAACTCTTAATGCAAAGTTTCCTATGACTACATTTACACCAACTGCTTTATGCCAAACTACCTGTCAAAAGTGAACATACATGTGAAAGCACTATAAGAAACGTAAATTTCAACAAAGATAATTCTCTTGAGGAAGTGTGTGACAAATTCTCTGAAAAACAAGGGTGCACGAACTTGAGAAATTTTAACTTTTGTAGATATATAAGAACCTATAAGAAATGTCTAGAAAGGTTTCCAGAAAACTCTGATGCCTGCACCTGTTTATGCATACAGTTTTATAAGTGGAACTCTCTTCGTGAGTGCAAGATCAGCTTCGTATAAGAAGTATTTAACTCAGTTTTCTTGAAATAGTGTTTTTAGCCGTTTAGCAGCTAATAATGCGTTTTTCGATATCTCAGAAGTTTTCTTAATAAATGCACAATGTTTTGGTATTGGAAATCTTCTCTTCGAACAATCATTGTAAACGGACTTTTAGCAACGTATTTAGGCTTCACTTGCGCTTTTATTTATGTATTGACTGAAAATTTTCTCCTGAGAACAATCCAGAAACCTGTAAAATTTCTGGAAAAGTAAAATTAATTTTTTTAAGAAATTGTTTTTTTTTTCTCAATTCAGGCTCTAAAAGTGGATTCAGGATCTTTCAAAAGGGTTATGACAAATGAATTTGTGTATAGGTTTTGAATATTTTACTTGAAATTATTCTATGCAGGCATTTATAGGTGTAAAACTCTTAATGCAAAGTTTCCTATGACTACATTTACACCAAATGCTTTATGCCAAACTACCTGTCAAATGTGAAAATACATGTGATAGCACTATAAGAAAGTAAATTCAAAACAACAAGACAATTCACTAGAGGAAGTGTGTGAAGAATGTTTCTTGAATGAAAAATGGTGCACGATCTTGCAAAGTTTTACCGTTAATCGAAATATCAGAACACATATAAAAACTATCTAAAAAACTCTACACACAACTCTGATGCCTGCACCTATCTGATGCACACAGTTTAATGAGACGAACTCTCTTCGTGGGAATTCTCTTCGTGAAAATTTTCTCCTGAGAACATCCAGAATCCTGTAAAATTTCTGGAAAAATTAAATTAATTTTTTTAAGAATGTTTTTGTTTCTAAATTCAGGTTCTAAAAGTGGATTCAGGGTCTTTCAAAATGGTTATGGCAAATGAATTTGTGTATAGGATTGAAATATTTTACTTGAAATTTAGTTCTATGCAGGCTTTTATAGGTTTAAAACTCTTAATGCAAAGTTT
Source organism: Acheta domesticus (assembly GCA_031308135.1). NCBI lineage: Eukaryota > Metazoa > Arthropoda > Insecta > Orthoptera > Gryllidae > Acheta > Acheta domesticus. Next base: position 17,172 of record JAHLJT010005516.1, read on the forward strand.
CCTATGACTAATTACACCAACTGCTTTATGCCAAACTACCTGTCAAAAGTGAAAATACATGTGATATCACTGTAAGAAAGGTAAAATTCAACAAGACAATTCACTAGAGGAAGTGTGTGAAGAATGTTTCTTGAATGAAAAATGGTGCACGATCTTGCAAAGTTTTACCGTTAATCGAAATATCAGAACACATAAAAGAACTATCTAAAAAACTCTACACACAACTATAATGCCTGCACACAGTTTAATGAGAGGAACTCCCTTCGTGGGAAATCTCGTCGTGAAAATTTTCTCCTGAGAACCATCCAGAATCCTGAAAAATTTCTAGAGAAATAAATTAATTTTTTAAGAAATTGTATTTGTTTCTAAATTCAGGTTCTGAATGTGGATTCAACATTGTAAACGGAGTTTTAGCAACGTATTTAGGCTTCACTTGCGCTTTTATCTTATGTATTGACTGAAAATTTTCTCCCGAGAACAATCCAGAAACCTGGAAATTTCTGGAAAAGTAAAATTAATTTTTTTTAAGAAATTGTTTTTTTTTCTCAATTCAGGCTCTAATGTGGATTCAGGGTCATTCAAAATGGTTATGACAAATGAATTTGAGTATAGGATTGAAAAATTATACTTGAAATTTAGTTTTATGCACGCTTTTATAGGTGTAAAACTCGTAATGCAAAGTTTCCTATGACTACACTTACACTAACTGCTTTATACCAAACTACCTGTCAAAAGTGAACATCCATGAAGCGCACTTATAAGAAACGTAAAATTCAACAAAGACAATTCTCTTGAGGAAGTGTGTGACGAATGTCTCTGGAATCAACAAGGGTGCACGATTTTGAGAAATTTTAACTTTTGTAGATATATCAGAACCTGTAAGTAATGTCTAGAATGGTTTCAAGAAAACTCTGATGCCTGCACCTGTTTATGCATACAGTTTTACAAGTGGAACTCTCTTCGTGAGTGCAAGATCAGCTTGGTATAAGAAGTATTTAACTCAGTTTTCTTGAAATAGTGTATTTAGCCGTTTCAGCAGCTATAATGCGTTTTTCGATATCTCAGACGTTTTCTTAATAAATGCACAATGTTTTGGTATTGGAAATCTTCTCTTCGAACAATCATTGTAAACGGACTTTTTGCAACGTATTTAGGCTTCACTTGCGCTTTTATCTTATGTATTGACTGAAAATTTTCTCCTGAGAACAATCCAGAAAACCTGAAAAATTCTGGAAAAGTAAAATTAATTTTTTAAGAAATTGTTTTTGTTTCTCAATTCAGGCACTAAAAGTGGATTCAGGATCTTTCAAAATGGTTATGACAAATGAATTTGTGTATAGGTTTTGAATATTTTACTTGAAATTTAGTTCTATGCAGGCATTTATAGGTGTTAAAACTCTTAATGCAAAGTTTCCTATGACTACATTTACACCAACTGCTTTATGCCAAACTACCTGTCAAAAGTGAAAATACATGTGATGGCACTATAAGAAAGGTTAAATTCAACAAAGACAATTCACTAGAGGAAGTGTGTGAAGAATGTTTCTTGAATGAAAAATGGTGCACGATCTTGCAAGGTTTTACCGTTAATCGAAATATCAGAACACATAAAAGAACTATCTAAAAAACTCTACACACAACTCTGATGCCTGCACCTATCTGAGCACACAGTTTAATGAGAGGAACTCTCTTCGTGACAATTCTCTTCGTGAAAATTTCTTGAGAACCATCCAGAATCCTGTAAAATTTCTGGAAATATAATTTAATTTTTTAAGAAATTGATTTTGTTTCTAAATTCAGGTTCTAAAAGTGGATTCAGGGTCTTTCAAATGGTTATGACAAATGAATTTGTGTATAGGATTGATATATTATACTTGAAATTTAGTTCTATGCAGGCTTTTATAGGTGTAAAACTCGTAATGCAAAGTTTCTATGACTACACTTACACCAACTGCTTTATACCAAACTACCTGTCAAAAGTGAACATACATGAAAGCACTATAAGAAACGTAAAATCAACAGAGACAATTCTCTTGAGGAAGTGTGTGACGAATGTCTCTGGAATCAACAAGGGTGCACGAACTTGAGAAATTTTAACTTTTGTAGATATATAAGAACGTATAAGAAATGTCTAGAAAGTTTCCAGAAAACTCTGATGCCTGCACCTGTTTATGCATACAGTTTTATAGTGGAACTCTCTTCATGAGTGCAAGATCAGCTTGGTATAAGAAGTATTTAACTCAGTTTTCTTGAAATAGTGTTTTTAGCCGTTTCAGCAGCTAATAATGCGTTTTTCGATATCTCAGTAGTTTCTTAGAAAATGCACAATGTTTTGGTATTGGAAATCTTCTCTTCGAACAATCATTGTAAACGGACTTTTAGCAACGTATTTAGGCGTCACACAAGCGATTTTATTAATGTAATTGACTGAAAATTTTTTCTGAGAACAATCGCAGAAAACTCTAAAAATTCTGGAAAATAAAATATAATTTTAATAATATTGTTTTTTTTTCTAATGTCAGGCCCTAATGTGGGTTTAGGATATGACAGAATGTTTATAAGAAATGATTTGTTTAAGGGTTTAAATATTTAACTTAAATTTAGTTCTATGTAGTCTTTTGTAGGTATAAATTCTTAACACAAAGTACCTATGTCTACATACACCAACTGCTTGTACAAACTACCTGTCAGGACTAAACATCGGCGTGAAGCACTTTAGAATAAAGTGTACCAACAGTACAGTAGAAAAAATCTTACACAAGATACACGTGCTGTATCCCATGTGAATGATAATTAAGGCGCGCTATGTAGCGGCATCTTGTGCGCATTTATGTGTCTGCGCCACCCGGAAAATTAGTTCTCGGTAAAATTTTGGCGGAGGAATACCACAGCACACAAAGAAGGGCAAGGACAGGTGGCGGGCAGCGGGCAAGGGAAGGTAGAGCAAGCGAAGAGTAGCGGTCGTCGTAGTTATTGTGGTAACTCGGTACAATGTCTTTACGTCCGGCTGGTCCCTATATGATCCTGGTTTACGGTTTCTGGGTGAAGGCTGAATGAAGACTCTGCTGGTTTCTAGTGCTAATGTTTTCTTCTGTCGTGAAATGAGGCTGGACTTGCTTGTTTTGGTACGGAGTGGTTCGGCAGGCTCGCTCCGTGAACCACGCCGCATTACTGCGTGTCCTAGTAAGGGCACGCGCTCTTTCCGGCCACCAGCTTTCGGATCAGCACTTTTACCCGGCCTGGCTGGCCTTGCGGTTTACAGACGCATATACATATCGCCGAGGCCACGCCGCCGTTTGCTCTGGCTACTCTAATAACGTTAGCCACGCAGGGATTTTCGTGTAGGGTTGCTGACTTTCACACTTCGCAGGATAGCATTGTCGCCACGTGGGAAACACCTTCGGAAGCAACATCGCCATTCGATTACGATACTTGTAAACCGCTGAAAACCGCCAGGTTATCCAAGTGTATTGTAAGCGTGTATTTAAGCAATGTAAAACAAACTGTTGTTTTATAGAGTTCGTTTCATTCGATACACAACATTTCAGTACACTAAATAATTTATCGAATATCATGTTGGATATTATCTTGTGAGAGCAATCATTTAAAACTATAAAACATAAAAAAAATTAAATTAATTTTTTCAAAAATTGTGTTACTAGCGCTTATATCTAATGTCATGACTGAAAATTTTCTCCTGAGAACTTCCAGAAAACTAAAAATTCTGGAAAAATTAAATTAAATTTTTTAAGAAATTGTTTGTTTCTAAATTCAGGATCTAAAAGTGGATTCAGGATCTTTCAAAATGGTTATGACAAATGAATTTGTGTATAGGATTGAAATATTTTACTTGAAATTTAGTTCTATGCAGGCTTTTATAGGTGTAAAACTCTTAATGCAAAGTTTCCTATGACTACATTTACACCAACTGCTTTATGCCAAACTACCTGTCAAAAGTGAACATACATGTGAAAGCACTATAAGAAACGTAAAATTCAACAAAGATAATTCTCTTGAGGAAGTGTGTGACGAATGTCTCTGGAATCAACAAGGGTGCACGAACTTGAGAAATTTTAACTTTTGTAGAATATCAGAACCTACTATAAGAATGTCTAGAAAGGTTTCCAGAAAACTCTGATGCCTGCACCTGTTTATGCATACAGTTTTATAAGTGGAACTCTCTTCGTGAGTGCAAGATCAGCTTGGTATAAGAAGTATTTAACTCAGTTTTCTGGAAAGTGTTTTTAGCCGTTTCAGCAGCTAATAATGCGTTTTTCGATATCTCAGAAGTTTTCTTAATAAATGCACAATGTTTTGGTATTGGAAATCTTCTCTTCGAACAATCATTGTAAACGGACTTTTAGCAACGTATTTAGGCTTCACCTGCGCTTTTATCTTATGTATTGACTGAAAATTTCTCCTGAGAACAATCCAGAAAACTGTAAAATTTCTGGAAAAGTAAAATTAATTTTTTTAAGAAATTTTTTTTTCTCAATTCAGGCTCTAAAAGTGGATTCAGGATCTTTCAAAATGGTTATGACAAATGAATTTGTGTATAGGTTTTGAATATTTTACTTGAAATTTAGTTCTATGCAGGCATTTATAAGGTGTAAAACTCTTAATGCAAAGTTTCCTATGACTACATTTACACCAACTGCTTATGCCAAACTACCTGTCAAAAGTGAAAATACATGTGATAGCACTATAAGAAAGGTTAATTCAACAAAGACAATTCACTAGAGGAAGTGTGTGAAGAATGTTTCTTGAATGAAAAATGGTGCACGATCTTGCAAAGTTTTACCGTAATCGAAATATCAGAACACATATAAGAACTATCTAAAAAACTCTACACACAACTCTGATGCCTGCACCTATCTGAGCACACAGTTTCATGAGAGGAACTCTCTTCGTGACAATTCTCTTCGTGAAAATTTTCTCCTGAGAACCATCCAGAATCCTGTAAAATTTCTGGAAAATTAAATTAATTTTTTTAAGAAATTGATTTGTTTCTAAATTCAGGTTCTAAAAGTGGATTCAGGGTCTTTCAAAATGGTAATGACAAATGAATTTGTGTATAGGATTGAAATATTTACTTGAAATTTAGTTCTATGCAGGCTTTTATAGGTGTAAAACTCTTAATGCAAAGTTTCCTATGACTACATTTACACCAACTGCTTTATGCCAAACTACCTGTCAAAAGTGAACATCCATGTGAAGCGCACTATAAGAAACGTAAAATTCAACAAAGATAATTCTCTTGAGGAAGTGTGTGACGAATTTCTCTGGAATCAACAAGGGTGCACGAACTTGAAAAATTTTAACTTTTGTAGATATATAAGAACCTATAAGAAATGTCTAGAAAGTTTTCCAGAAAACTCTGATGCCTGCACCTGTTTATGCATACAGTTTTATAAGTGGAACTCTCTTCGTGAGTGCAAGATCAGCTTGGTATAAGAAGTATTTAACTCAGTTTTCTTGAAATAGTGTTTTTAGCCGTTTCAGCAGCTAATAATGCGTTTTTCGATATCTCAGACGTTTTCTCAATAAATGCACAATGTTTTGGTATTGGAAATCTTCTCTTCGAACAATCATTGTAAACGGACTTTTAGAAACGTATTTAGGCTTCACTTGCGCTTTATCTTATGTATCGACTGAACATTTCTCTGAGAACAATCCAGAAACCTGTAAAATTTCTGGAAAAGTAAAATAATTTATTTAACGAAATTGCTTTTTTTTCTCACATTCAGGCTCTAAAAGTGGATTCAGGACTCCTTCAAACATGGTCTATGACAAATGAATGTGTGTATAGGTTTGATATTTTACTTCGAAATTTAGTTCTATGCAGGCATTTATAGGTGTAAAACTCTTAATGCCAAAGTTTCCTATGACTACAATTTACACCAACTGCTTTTGCCAAAATCCCTGTCAAAAGTGAAAATACATGTGATAGCACTATAACGAAAGGTTTAAATTCAACAAAGACAATTCACTAGAGGAAGTGTGTGAAGAATGTTTCTTGAATGAAAAATGGTGCACGATCTTGCAAAATTTTACGTTAATCGAAATATCAGAACTCATATAAGAACTATCTAAAAAACTCTACACACAACTCTGATGCCTGCACCTATCTGAGCACACAGTTTCATGAGAGGAACTCTCTTCGTGACAATTCTCTTCGTGAAAATTTTCTCCTGAGAACCATCCAGAATCCTGTAAAATTTCTAGAAAAATAATTTAATTTTTTTAAGAAATTGATTTTGTTTCTAAATTCAGGTTCTAAAAGTGGATTCAGGGTCTTTCAAAATGGTTTTGACAAATGAATTTGTGTATAGGATTGAAATATTTTACTTGAAATTTAGTTCTATGCAGGCTTTTATAGGTGTAAAACTCTTAATGCAAAGTTTCCTATGACTACAATTACACCAACTGCTTTATGCCAAACTACTGTCAAAAGTGAACATACATGTGAAGCGCACTATAAGAAACGTAAATTTCAACAAAGATTATTCTCTGAGGAAGTGTGTGAAGAATGTCTCTGGAATCAACAAGGGTGCACGAACTTGAAAAATCTTAACTTTTGTAGATATATCAGAACCTATAAGTAATGTCTAGAAAGGTTTCAAGAAAACTCTGATGCCTGCACCTGTTTATGCATACAGTTTTATAAGTGGAACTCTCTTCGTGAGTGCAAGATCAGCTTGGTATAAGAAGTATTTAACTCAGTTTTCTGAAATAGTGTTTTTAGCCGTTTCAGCAGCTAATAATGCGTTTTTCGATATCTCAGACGTTTTCTTAATAAATGCACAATGTTTTGGTATTGGAAATCTTCTCTTCGAACAATCATTGAAACGGACTTTTAGCAACGTATTTAGGCTTCACTTGCGCTTTTATCTTATGTATTGACTGAAAATTTCTCCTGAGAACAATCCAGGAACCTGTAAAATTTCTGGAAAAGTAAAAATATTTTTTTTAAGAAATTGTTTTTTTTTCTCAATTCAGGCTCTAAAAGTGGATTCAGGATCTTTCAAAATGGTTATGACAAATGAATTTGTGTATAGGTTTTGAATATTTTATTTGAAATTTAGTTCTATGCAGGCATTTATAGGTGTAAAACTCTTAATGCAAAGTTTCCTATGACTACATTTACACCAACTGATTTATGCCAAACTACCTGTCAACAAGTGAAAATAAATTTGATAGCACTATAAGAAGGTAAATTCAACAAACAACAATTCACTAGAGGAAGTGTGTGAAGAAGTTTCTTGAATGAAAAATGGGGCACGATCTTGCAAAGTTTTACCGCTTAATCGAAATATCAGACACAAAAAAGAACTATCTAAAAAAACTCTACACACAACTCTGATGCCTGCACCTATCTGAGCCCACAGTTTAAATGAGAGGAACTCTCTCGTGGGAATTCTCTTCGTGAAAATTTTCTCCGTGAGAACTCCAGAATCCTGTAAAATTTCTGGAAAAATAAATTAATTATTTTAAGAAATTGTTTTTGTTTCTAAATTCAGGTTCTAAATGGATTCAGGGTCTTTCAAATGGTTATGACAAATGAATTTGTGTATAGGATTGAAATAATTACTTGAAATTTAGTTCTATGCAGGATTTTATAGGTGTAAAACTCTAATGCAAAGTTTTTCTATGACTACACTTACACCAATGCTTGCCAAACTACCTGTCAAATGTGAAATACATGTGAGAGCACTATAGGAAAGGTTAAATTCAACAAAGACAATTCACGAGAGGAAGTGTGTGAAGAATGTTTCTGAATGAAAAAATGGTGCACGATCTGCAAAGTTTTACCGTTAATCGAAATATCAAAACTCATCTAAGAACTATCTAAAAAACTCTACACACAACTCTGATGCCCTGCACCTATCTGATGCACACAGTTTATGAGAGGAACTCTCTTCGGGACATATTCCTCTTCGTGAAAATTTTCTCTGAGAACCATCCAGAATCCTGTAAAATTTCTGAAAAATTAATTAATTTTTTAAGAAATTGTTTTGTTCTAAATTCAGGTTCTAAGAGTGGATTCAGGGCTTTCAAAATGGTTTATGACAAATGAATTTGTGTATAGGATTGAATATTTTACTTGAAATTTAGTTCTATGCAGGCTTATAGGTGTAAAACTCTTAATGCAAAGGTCTATGACTACATTTACACCAACGGCTCTATGCCAAAATACCGTCAAAAGTGAAAATACTGTGATAGCACTATAAGAAAGGTTAAATTCAACAAAGACAACTCAATAGAGGAAGTGGTGAAGAATGTTCTGAATGAAAAATGGTGAACGATCTTGCAAAGTTTTAATTGTTAATCGAAATATCAGAACTCATATAAGAACTATCTAAAAAACTCTACACACACTTGATGCTGACAACTATCTATGACACACAGTTCATGAGAGGAAACCTCTTCGTGACCAATCTCTTCGTGAAAATTTTCTCCTGAGAACAATCCAGAAAAAACTGTCAAATATCTGGAAAAGTAAAATTAATTTTTTTAAGAAATTGTTTTTTTCTCAATTAAGCTCTAAAAGAGGATCAGGATCTTTCAAAAAGGTTATGACAAATGAATTTAGTGTATAGGTTTGCATATTTTACTTGAAATTTAGGTTCTCTGCAGGCAGTTAGAGGTGTAAAATCTTAATGCAAAGTGCCTAGACTACATTTACACCAACTGAGTACGCCAAACTACCTGTCAAAAGTGAAAATACATGTGATAGCACTAAGAAAGGTTAAATTCAACAAAGAGAATTCACAGAAGTGTGTGAAGAATGTTTCTTGATGAAAAATGGGGCCAATCTTGCAAAAGTATTACCGTTAATCGAAATATCCGAAACACATAACAGAACTATCTAAAAAACTACACCAAACTCTGATCCTGCACAATATCTGAGCCACAGTGACTGAGAGGAACTCTCTCGTGAATTCTCTTCGTGAAAATTTTCTCTGAGGAACCATCCAGAATCCTGTAAAAATTCTAGAAAATAAATTAATTTTTTAAGAAATTGTTTTTGTTTCTATAATTCAGGTTCTAAATCTGGATTCAGGGCTTTCAAAATGGTTATGACAAATGAATTGTGTTTATAGGATTGAAATATTTTACTTGAAATTTAGTTCTATGCAGGCTTTTATAGGTGTAAAAACTCTTAATGCAAAGTTTACTATGACTACATTACACCAATGCTTTATACCAAACTACCTGTCAAAAGTGAACATCCAGTGAAAGCACTATAAGAAACGTAAAATGCAACAAAGATAATTCTCTTGAGGAATGTGTGACGAAGTCTCTGGAATCAACAAGGGTGCACGAACTTGAGGAATGTAAACTTTTGTAGATATATCAGAACCTATAAGTAATGTATAGAAAGGTTTCAAGAAAACTCTGATGCCTGCACATGTTTATGCATACAGTTTTATAAGTGGAAAGCTCTTCGTGAGTGCAAGATCAGCTTGTATAAGAAGTATTATAACTCAGTTTTCTTGAAATAGTGTTTTTAGCCGTTTCAGCAGCTAATAAT
>JAHLJT010005519.1:0-33489 GCA_031308135.1 Acheta domesticus
TGCGCATTCGAAGGGAGCTTTCTGTCCGTCGGGTATAGCGATAGCTTGACAACGGACCGACACACGGACGAACGGATGGATGGACGGACGGAAGCACAAACGTTTTGTCCAATGTTTTGGCGCCAATTATTTACAAAACCTGGATTCTGACAAAATAACGTGTTAGAGGAAGTAATTTAATACATATAGTAACAAGATTTAACGACTTTTGTGAATCCAGAGTCCCATTCGCTCGCTTTTACGTTCATTAAAAGCGTGAAAAAAAATTAAAAGATATTGGAATTAACATAGTAAATTACGTAAACTTCGGTTGAAATTTGACAAACAGTATTTGTCACCTTATATATGGCAGGCTTGTGTAATCAACGATTTATTTAAATTACCACGGTTTGGGCGACGTATTTTTTATCAGTCCACCTTCTAGTTGGGTTTTAATAGGACATCAAGCCAATTGTGTTATTAAGTATGTTTAAATGTATGTTTTACATCAATATGTAATTAAGTATATTTCATACACCTCAAGAAGGCTTATGATAATGTACCAGTAAAAGAAGTATGGGGGGGCAATGGAAGAAAAAGGAATATCAATAACATACATAAATACGGTCAAACAACTTCAAAAGATAACAGAAGTCTAGTAAAAGTGGGAAAATGTCTATCGGGCGACTTCCCAATAAATAAAGGATTATGGTAAGGTTGCTGTATTTCTCCAACTCCGCTGAAGATATACATTGATAAAGCCCTAAAACAATGGAAAAGAAAGTGTAGAAGTATGGGTGTGAAAATATGGTAATGAAACAGTATTTAGTTTACTATTTCGAGACGACCAGGTGATAATGGCTGAAGATGAAGACAATGTATCTTATATGTTTAGAAAATTAATAGAAGAATATTGAAAACGGAAATGGAAATAAATGTACAAAAGACTGAATATATGGTTGTAGAGGGTATGTTTCATGACTTACAGACTAGAATAGGAATATTTTAAAGGAAATACACAATATAAGTATTTGAGAGTCGCACTAAGCGCAGATGGTAGAGACGAAATAGGATGATGAAATAAATATATAAGAGGAAAAAACAGCCACAAGACAGTTGAATCCAGTGCTGTGGAAGTCTATTATTTCAATAAACACAAAGAAACTCAAATATAGCTCCTTCTTAGAGAGTACAGCACTCTATGGGGCAGAAGTCTGGGCACTAAGCAAAAAATATGAGACAAACTTCAAGCAATAGAAATGATTTCTGGCGAAGATGTGAACTTTCTCTGGTTAGACAAAATAAGATATGATGAAATAAGAAATAAAATGAAAGCGCAACAAACGTGAACGAGGACGATCGAAAACGAAACAACTAAAATGACATGGACATATGAGAAGGTTGAAATTAGATAGACTTCCACAAAAAGTTTGGGAATAGATACCCAATCGAAGGAGATACAGGAGAAGACCGAGACGAACATGGAATTTTGGCAATAACTGAAACTATGGGAAAAAGAGAAATGGGGGAAAAAGACAGATGGGATAAAGATGCATGGAAATTGGGATGCGGAAAACGGTCAAGGCTGTAAAAAAAAAACAGTAAATAGATAGATTTATTTCTTACAGTTTAGACTTGCAAAGTTGTCTCTAAACTATGAGCAGTCTTAGAACATCAAGTTGTAACAGATTCTCAGATGCAAATGGAGTTTTTTTTCCTTTTCCGTCTAGAAATTGATATAACTTCACAGTCAGAACGAATGCTGGAAGTGCGAAATTCCTTGACCTCCCTTTCACAAATGGAAACGGAAGTGTCCAGGGCAGACACCACCAGGGAAGTCCTGCTTCTTTTCTGGTTTAACAGCACATACAGATTTGCCTCGTCTATCTCCATCACCGTACACAAAACAGAAGGAGATTTTTACATTCTCCCATACTACGAACATAGTATAAAGTATTGTAATGTTGTGGCGCAAAATTATGATTTTTCGTCGGAAAATCTCCTATGCGGGGCCCTCCCTGGTATCGAAAAAGTGGATAAGCCTTCTTTCTATGTATGGCAATTTTTTTGAAAATATGATTAGTTTTCGCAGAATTGTCCTGAAATATAGTCAATTTTTAAACTATTATTCAGTTTTCAAAGTTACAAATAATAAAATAAAGTGTGCACTACTAGATTCGAGGTTAGGGAATGGGAACTGAATAAGGAAAGAAGAATCGCGCGCGGGTTGTGTGTGTGTTCTCGGGTGTTGCTGTTCCGGCACTTGCCAGGAAGCGTTCAGGGAAACCACTGGGCGGGCTCGTCGGCCTAAGGATTCGATTTCCCACGATAAGCATCACATACTCACTGATGCTAAACACATCACGCACATTTCAAGCACCAGGCGGGAATTCAACCCGTGACATCCCTATCACATGTGCGTTCGAGCTCTCGCATAAGGCGTTGCCTCAAGGCTCGCCGCTATCCGTGTACGCAGACAGGTATCCTACTTTTGCCCACATATTTTTTTGTACAGCTGCGAGTCTATTAAGATTCAACGTGGTAGATTGGAAGGAGGAAAAGCGCACCGTGAGGAGGAAAATCCCAGGAAAAAAAGAAAGGCTCCTTGAGCTACTGGGCCCTGGCGCGTCGAGTGCAGCTGCATGCCAACGGTGCCTTCAGGTCGCACGCCCTGGCCTTGCCTCGTCCCGTCTCGCCTCCACCGGGTCAGGGCTTTTCCTGGGACTGCGTTTGGCTGCGGGCGAATTTTCCTGGTTCCCTCGCCTTTGCCTTCGCCCTCGCCCCGCCACAAGATTTCAGGTTTTTTAAACAACTTGTAGAAAAACAGGCCATTTCAAGCATCAAATTATAGAACACGGTTACCAAGTTTTAACAACGGTTACAAAAAAACAACAAATTCAAAGTCCAACAGGCACGTCTACAAGCCAAAACTCAGTTGAGTTTTTTCCAATTTAATCATTTTTTCTTTTTTAAGATTGTGATCTAATACATTTCACTGATCCGGCTTTTTGTAATATTTGTTAGGTAAAGAAATTACTCATTTCGAACGATTAGGAGCATGAAGGAAATAGCAAAGGGGTACGAACTGCTAATATCGTCTATAACAATTAGAGATTTTGTCATTATTTCCAGATAAAATAGATGATGCCGCTTAAAATTTTCTACTACAGTAAACCCTCATTTACACGAATTCAAAGTGACCGAAATAATAGGAGTCCGTGTCATAAAAAATAGTGTTATCCGATAATTATAAGTGATCGTATTAGTGAAATCCCTTGCCGGGACATATATTTTGGTCGCGTTACGGCGCAATTCGTGTTAAGCGAGTTTGTGCTAACGTGGGTTTACTGTTCTTATGGTTTGAGGAATACAATGTAAAAAGTAAAGAAATTAAAATTATTTGAGAGACAATATGGATTTAGAAAAGATTCTATATTATGAGGACAAATATAATTTTGCTAGAATTCTGTGGATGAAGGTGGTATTCAATACACCAGTCTTCACGATAGTTTTTGACTATAGCTATATGCCAACGGTGACTTCAAGTCGCACGTCCTGGCCTTGTCTTGCCTCCAGCGGGTCAGGGCTTTTCCTGAAACTGCATTTGGCTGCGAGCGAATTTTCCTGGCTCCCTGGCCATTGCCCCTACCCCGCCCTCGACCCGCCAGAATATTTCTGGTTTTAAATAACTTGCAGAAAAACAGGCTCTTTCAAGCATCAAATTATAGAATACGGTTACCACGTTTTTACAACGATTACCCAAACCAACAAAATCAAAGGCCAAGAGACACGTCTACAAGCCAAAGCTCAGTTATTTTCTAATTTACTCATTTCTTTTTTTTAGGATCGTCTCCTACATTATTTCAGTAGTATACCTTTCCATTGCGACTTTCACACGCCACCAATCTTCATAAATGAGGTCTCTAAAGAAATAGAATTTCACGTAGACGTGACGAATTGCACTTTGGCTCTAAAAATATGAAGGATTTGTTTTAAAAAAACGCATTTAAATATTCATTTCAAATGCAGTCCGCAACACTTGCCAGTGTTTTCGAATCTACATCTCCGAAACAATGCGTTCTAGGCCCTCAAAAACTAAAATTTTGAGGCCAATGGCTTCAAAGAAACGTTTTTTCACACCATTATCCGCAAGATGAGACATTCTTGAGCATTCAATTAAATTTTTGGTTCGGCGCTTCGGTACCACCAAAGCCACCTAAATATTTCAGTCCTTGATGCTGGTACCCATTTTTGTGACGGCACGCTTAGAAGGCTTAGATTCCTCAATCTTAAATTTACTTTCTGTGTACACCGTGGTTTGTGACGTCTGATCAGGTTCATTTGCATAATCATTAATTCAAGATTTGCTCTCCAGCAACAACTAGAAGTACTATTACAAATGCTTGATACCCATTAAGATCTTTTCTTATGCATGTAGTGAAACTATACAATTAACGTTTTTCCGTGGACTGTAAGTGCTGTACTTAATTGTGGAGGAATGTGGGTGTGCAGTGAAGAGTGAAGACTGTGTTTGTGTTTTACCTGTACCAATATTTTCGTTATCATTCGATGAAATGTTCAAGTCAGCGGGTTCAGACACGTAGCTTTCTCAAAAGTAAAAAGCCAAAGTTTTTGTGACTATCACGAAAAGCTACAAACAAACTGACAAAGAATATTGAATAATTACTTTAAAATTTGTCTTTAAAAAAGTGTAGAGAATTGTTCCAAGAAAATTCTCCATGATATTGAATAAATATTTATTGAACATTTCTTTAAACAGCAATTCGCTTTTTTTTCATTTTTATTTGTTATTATGTTAGTACATTGAAAGTTATCTTTATAGATTTTTCGGTAACTACTTCCCTCTTAGAATGGAAATAGAAGGATAGGGATGAGTGTGGGGTCTAACATGCGAGAGTTCTCATACGGGTACGCGGAGGTAGTAGGGTAAAACGTGTGGTATGGCACAACACAAAGAATAAACTTTTTAAAGAAGCTAAAGTAAAATAGCTTGAAATAAATGAAAAACAAAAATAAAATCGCGCTGGCCTACAGTACTACGTGAATTAATTAAAAAAAGCAAGTAAATTTAAAATTATAGAAACAATAGGAGAAGTCACTCGACAACTGCCAACGTTCGCAGTCCAAAGGCACGATTTAAAAGTTGATATCTGGAAGTATGTACATCAACGCCCAGCTGCAAACTCATATTGTAAATAATACACCGTTTGATATTAAACTCAAGGTGTCGGTTTGTTAAGATATTCAATATGCAAACATCGTTTGAGCAACATTCCGATGTAACGAAGTCAAGTCTAAGCCTACTAAATTGTTTCTAATGGTAACAAATGATATTTAGTACCCAAAGGTGAAAATATTAGTTTGATTATTTTTTGGCTCGGAATATATTTTCTTGAGGTACGTAAGAACGCAGGAAATAATCCAATACTTTTTCCAAATAATTTTTCAATTTTCGCATCCCAGCAAGCTGGCACCCTGACTCTCCAAAACCCCGTCCGTTCCTCATAACAAATCAAGGAAAGTTAAATAATATGGCAAAGAGTAGGTTTGTAGTTCCCCGATCCGGTATTTTCGCACTACTTTACTTGGCTTTCTTAAGAGTAAAAGCCTTTGCGACTATCAAGGAAAGAGAAAAGCTAACTCTCAAGGAAGATTGAATAATTTCTTCAAATGTTTTAAAGAAGTATGAATTGTTCCAAGAACATCTATCTATAATGCTGAATAAACTTTTATTGAAAATTTGTTTCCAACATCAATTGCATTGTTATTTTTGTTTGATATTCTGTAAGTACATTAGAAGTTCCTCCCCTTAATGGAAAGGATACATAAATGGAAAGGGAAAGGGTGGGGTTCAACATGCAAGAGTTCTCGCACGGGTACGCTAGTTGTGATCTAATACATTTCACTGATCTGGCGTTTTTGTAATATTTGTTAGGTAAAGAAATTACTCGTTTCGAACGATTAGGAGCATGCAGCAAACAGTAGCGAAGGGGTACGAACTGCTAATATCGTCTATAACAATTAGAGATTTTGTCGTTATTGCCAGGTAAAATGGATGACGCCGCTTAAAATTTTCTACTAGTATGTTCTTATGGTTTAAGGAATACATTGTGAGAAGTAAAAAAAATTAAAATCAGAGAAACAATATGGATTTAGAAAGGACTCATATGAAAACAAATAGGATTTTGCTACACTTTCATAGATGAAGGTGGTATTCAATACAACAGTCTTGACGACAGCTTTGATCTTGCCCCCTCGACATACACACTCTGAAAACACGTTGAATCGCGCAGCATACCGAAACTTATTATCCTTCCTAAAATTAATAGATAAATTGTATTAAACAAGAAACTATCCTTAATATTGCTGGTGTAGAAGAGTTACGAAAATAAATTTGTACTTTAGCAATTTTCAGAATTTCAGACGTTTATATAAAAATCGTGATCATGCAAAAATGTGCATTTATAAATGCACATTTTTGTGTCATAGACAAAGATTTAAAGAAAAAATTGCAGCAATTTTTCAGAAAATATTTAAAATGCCACAGGAGTTTGTCGTAAAATACCCTCAAATATTAAAATATTTTAATGACCTTCGGAACAAATGTTACACCTGACGTATATACCAAGTTCCATTTGCAAGAAGTTTCTAATCTGACAGTTGTGCGTGTCACATGCGTCTATTCTTTCTTTATATCAGTATACAAGAACAGACGACATTCCTATTTTTGGGCACAAAGTTACGTGTAACTCCTCGCCATCGGCCCCAATCTTAACCATCATTGGAACAGCACTAACAAACCTTAATACTGACCTGTGTGTGATGTTTCAAAACAAAAGAAGCAAAACACGTATTTCACGACCAAAATTCAAGGTGGTATTGTTGAGGTGATTCCAATACTCTTTCCCTGTGTACTATCGTATAGGTAGGAAAAATAAAACATTATCAAATAGAACTGGACCTGAAAACAATAATTCGGATGCAAAAATTTCTCAGCAACCGACACCAACTCGAGTGGGTAATAAACAGTCACCAAGACTTTCTGTAACGTCAATGTTACAGCCGAGAACTGTTACTGGTTTCTAGAGGTGTAATGTTCATAGATATTATAGTGTATTTTGAAAATGCAGTATAAACTTCATTTGCGGAGTCTATCAGAATTAAATTATTCCCTTAAATCCTCCGGGAAAAATATAAACTGTATGTTTAGAAAAACTTTTCCAGCGTCAAGTACCTCAAAGCATGTATTTCTGTCGCAACCTATCATAAAATAGTCCACAATACCCGGCATCTTCATTCGCAAGTTCAAATTATTTTAGTAGGTTTTACTATTCCCCACTACTTATCACAAAATTTCCAGAACTAACGGTAATATCAAACTAAATACATCATACTGAACTTTTGGGGCTATGAATCGTTATAAATAAGTTATTTGACGCTGGCACCCTATCTTTTGGACCATTTTCATTACAAAAATCATACGGATTGTATTATGTGCAGAATTTCAATAAGAAAAGCAGTTTCCTGAAAAAAGTGTTGATTTCTCCTGTCCGGTCACACTACTTTCACCAGTTGTGATAATATTCGAAATATACGCACGATAAGCGCACTTTCTATTTGCGACAAAAGTATAGTTTACGTTCAAATACATGAACACATATACTAGATACTCAAATAAGTTAACACACTCCTTATATAACAATTTTGGGGGTGTTGAATGTTCAATGACATTCTGATAATCATGTAGTATTCACTGCTATGCACTCTATGAAGACCATATACCTTCCCATTTTCTATCTAATGCATTTATTTCCACTCACTGACTCGTTTTTAATAGTTTTCGTTTTGATTTTACTTTTTACCCTTACGACCGTCATTTTACACTAAGGGCTACTTGGAATTTCTATTTAAAGAATACAGTCACATTTACTTCTTGACGCGTTCACTATCCTTAACGACCAACTTGTTTATTGTTCCGTTCATTCCGTGCTTCACTATGATGGTGATGGTGATGATGATGAGGATGAGAGCTTCAAAATATTATAACATTGGCACCGGTATCAAAATATCGTAAGGAAATATAAGCACAGTAACAGTTATGTCATTGTGATGTGCTACTGTCACAGTGATGTCCAGTAAAAATAGTTTTAAAATACAAAGTAAAATATATAAAGAAAACGGAGTAAAACTAAGAAAAAGCCTGGAGAAGGCAGATAAAGAGCCAGGTGAACATTTAAAAATGTTGATAAATGAAATCCATATTAATTATTATAATTCAGTTTAGGCTCTGTGAGGTTAGGCTATAAATTCCATTTTCTCTTGGGAATCTGCGAAGGGTGCAAATACAGAAGATTCATCGTTATTACGAATTTTGCCAAGAGAGGGGACTAAACGATGTCATCAGCGGCAGCACTTGCCTTATCACTCCGCTACTTCGTTTGTCATGAATTGGGAACGTTACGTTTAAAAAAATCGGATCATACGTATGCACTGTAAGGACTTTCTAACTTTCTGGTTTCATGGTGTACAACCTTGCTGCCTGATCAGCTATTTGGTTTCCAGATATAACCACTACAAGTGGCCAGAGACCTAATAGAAAATTATTTGATGATGCAGCA
Organism: Acheta domesticus; assembly: GCA_031308135.1. Lineage (NCBI taxonomy): Eukaryota > Metazoa > Arthropoda > Insecta > Orthoptera > Gryllidae > Acheta > Acheta domesticus. The sequence goes on from JAHLJT010005519.1 coordinate 8,619, forward strand.
AAGACGATGTAATATTTGGTGTTGGATAATGATTGTCAAGAGATCACAAGAAGATATGGAAAAGATGGATTAAAGACCACTTCTGGAATCGTCTGAATCTATTTCCCGAAATGACGCAGAGCAAGCGAAATGTGCCTCCAATAGCCCATATTTCTTCGCCATATATATACAAAGAGGCTATTCGGAGAACAGGCGTTGGAAACTATGGTATAGAAAAAGACATTCTCCTTTGCCCCTTCGGAAGAATCATCAGTGCAGATAAAGTTCCGGCCATGATACGTATATTTCAATTTTTCTGGAAGTGATTCAGAATCGTTTAAGAAAGCAGAAATTGCAAACGTTAGAAATAATGTCAGAAAGTATGTGCTGTTGCAACACTAGTTTGGAAAATGTATAACCCAATTTTATTTTACCATTCAACAAATTTTTCTGAATTTCGAAATGTACGTATGTTCTCCTGATATTTATAATATGATGATTTAAATGGAAAATCTTGCAAGCATGTTATCGTTTATTATTATTCAGATAGGCTATGTTTAAATGAGATACCATCTTGTATTAAATAAAAATATGTAATTGCCAAAATGTTCTTTAAAATAATATATTAACTTCGGTTTTGGATGTTTTAATTACAAACACATTGATAAAACATGTGTCATTGATATATGCCTTGTCTCAACGTGTACTGTGGCTGGTACTCATTGAAAAAAGAACATATGTTCAAATAAAAATTCGTGACTCATAAAAGTGATAAGTAATCGTCATGTTTTTACATCTAAAATATGCCCTAAAGAATATCAAAATACGTGTGGAAAGAATTTTTTCACATGAGAGGATTCACGCAAAAAGTATTTTTTTTTTCTCACAGTGTACTACCTTCCTTCAAGGTTGAGTCGGACTGACAGAATGCCGAAAACCAAAATTTATCTAGGACCTAAACAATCTACAAAACCAACTACATCAAAAACTACAAATGGGTCCTCACTACACTACATATTCGAGAAAGCAATTTGCTTTCTGGTATTTGCGAAGGGCGACGGCTAGAATCGAGGCGTTGGCTTGGAAATGTGTGGACGAAAGAAATCAAATTGGAAAATCATTACGGCATTTTTTTGACATAACATAACTACCACAGGACGCTTGAATCAACCAATTACACAGCTCAGTCAACACGTTTTTCATTTATTCATTCGCTACGTAGACACGATCGTTGGCTCTACATTTCGTTCGAGAGCAGAGATAATTGGGAAATGAAGAGTTCGATCTCAGGCGGCTGCCGGAAATTTGCTTGTTGTGTGGCACATCTGCGACTTCGTTGCACCTGCTGGAATCAAGTTCGTACGTCGATTGCTTAATCGGTGTTTCCATTATTTCTTTAATCATTTCCAGGCGAATGCCGAAGCAGTTCCGCAAACAAACGGACATTTTCTCATCCTAAGGACACAGAATGTGCTAATTCCTTGTCTCATACAACGAATTTCCCATTGATAAAAGAAAATATCCAAGCTTCGCATATCCACATTCAGCGATAAATTGCGGGACCCTCCAGATGGGAGACGATGAAATTCAGAAAGTTCAGTATTCATGAGTTTGATCACATATTCCAGTCGCTTTGATATGCAATTCCAGTTTTCTGCGTCAACTACATTTGCATTACTGCTACCATTTCGGCTTGAACATAATATTCAATTCATTTGATCTCTTGCCATCTCAAAATCAAAAACATCTAGAATAATTTTATGATGGCAATGAGTGTGTATCTCATTACTGTTAATAGTTGACAGCTCTGAAAAACTTGTACGTAACAGAAAAAACATATAAATGGATTACCAGAATGTAAAGTTGTGCCTATGTGCAATAGCCTCTTAGTGCTAAAGCGGAGAAGGCGTCAACGCTCCGGAGCTCGCGCCTTTGGAAAAGGGCCACTTAACTGCGCTTGTGCAAAAGACACACGTGGTGGATAAATCTTGGAATAATGGTACACATTCGTAAAACAGGACCATTAAGAACAACGAATAAGATACCTCGGTGTCTACATATCAAATGGTGTTATCCTTCGTAAGTAATAAATAATTATTTTCTAGAATGTTCACATCTTGAAATAGTAAAACATACTTGACTAAAGATTTAAAAGTCATCCCCTGAAGAGACGAAAGACGACTGCATTCTATTCTCAATAAAGATATTCGTAAAGGATGCGAGACCGAAAACTAACAGATATGTTTCTGTAGTGCAGAAACTGAAAAAGTAACGAAAAATGTTTATACAATATGTGTGCCAATTTTGTTGCGCAAGTGGCAATTTGAACTTGCACATTTTTACAATTCCACCAGCGCGAAGGCACCCAAAGCGTTAGCAACATTAGCATATCATTTCCGTTTGTAATTTGACCTTCCTTTCTGAATTCAAGGCGCAGTATGCAATCGAAATATATGAATGCCTATATTTCTACTTTTATTCAGCATTGTGCGCAAGAACATTGTTTTCAGAAAAAAAGTAGGCCACTCGGACGCTTGATATGCAAAGTAGAAAAAAGGCTTTCGAAATGTCGACTAGGAGCTTTTTCATCGGCTTCTCAAGGATGATTCTGAATCAGGTTCTACAAGCTCTACCTCTGCAGACAGCATTTATTTCCGAATCTAGAAGATTCACTACTCGGTTTTCGCGTCTGTTGCAACTCGTTTCACCAATGTACGTCACCAAATGTTTCCACCTAAAATTCAATCATTTAACTAATTACATGGATTCCTAGATTGGCCATTTTCTCCCTGCATGGTTGAGAATGTTCAAGAAAATCAATCCCAGGTACTACGTGTACGGTGAGCGAGAAAAAGGCAAGGTCAGAGTTTACGAGTATATTTGCATTCATAAGTGTACGAGTTCATGCATCGGCTAACTGTAACAAGAAGGTCAGCTCCCAGGCGTTGGCCCCCAAAGCGACCCCCAGGTTACTTAAAAATCAGCTATTTTAACTACTTTACATAGCTTCCACTTAATTGCTATTTTTCGAAATAATTTTTTCGTTGAGAATAAATTACTCTTCCTTTCCTTTTGCTATTGCAATAATATTTAATTTCGATTTCCATTGTTTCTTCAAATTTTCTTATATCACGTGAAATCAAAACTACATTACCAATTTCCAACGCAGGCAAAACTGAAAGAAAACTATGACCATGTGAGAGGTGCATACAGTATTTTTGGTTACTCAGAAACTCGCAAAAAGTAGACTACCTAAAGTAGAATAAGTAGAATAACTTAGCTAGAATACCTAAAAAGTAGAATACCTTAGCTAAAACCGCAAGTATTTGAGTGTGTTATTCATCCTAATCTATACTGCCAGTATCGACTGACTTCTCATATTCAGTGCGTCAACGCTAACGATACAGTTGACGTCATGCGATAGCAAGGCTCCAGGCTGTAGGGAAAGGGCTTCCGGCCAGTAAATACTTGCTAATACCGGCTTTTTTGATAGGTAGTTTTCCGACGTCCGTTAAGCTGGCAAAGCCATTTCAAAAAACGGCTACTACCTACAAAAAACCGATACTATCGAAGAAAAATTGTATATCCTTTAACTGGGTACACAAAAACACACCAATGGAGGCACATCAATCCTACTAAATACTAAACTACTCACACTTCGCATTGTCCTTTCCCAACAAACAAAATCAAACTTCATTCTAATAAACTACACTTACAATGATATTTTTGCTCTAACCGTTTTTTTTAAAATTGAACAAAATGACACGTATGTGGCGCAAGATAGCGCAACTCCGACAAAGAACAAAAACAATCTTCGAAGGAAAAATATTATTCAAAATTAAAATGTCTTCTCACAGAATCAACAACAATACAATGCACTACGCAACAGTAATTGCTTTTCAAATCTTTGACTTTCGATTCTATCTATAAAAAAATCTAAATCATTACACTGAAAATCAAAAAAACGACGCATGGAGGCAAACAAATCCTAATAAATATTAAACTACTCAACAAAATTGCATTGTCCTTTTCCACGAATAACAATGAAATATTGTTCTAATAAACTACACCAACAATGATTTTTTTGTTCTTATCGTTGTTTTGGAAAATTAAACTCAACCTGGTATGTGTGCACCGGAGTGGCGGGACCTCGGGATAACAAAAAACGACGGAAGGAGGCACACATGTCCTAATAAATACTAAACTACTCGTCAACTTGCATTGTCCTTTTCCAAGAATAACAACGAAATATCGTTCTAATAAACTACACCAACAATGATTTTTTGCTCTTATCGTTGTTTTGAAAATTAAACTCAACCTCGTATATGTGCACCGGAGTGGCGGGACCTCGGGATAACAAAACGACAGGAGACACACATGTCCGAATAAATACTAAACTACTCGTCAAATTGCATTGTCCTTTTCCAAGAACAACAATGAAATATTGTTCTAATAAACTACTCCAACAATGATTTTTTTTGCTCGTATCGTTGTTTTGAAAATTAAACTCAACCTCGCATGTGTGCACCGGAATGGAGCGCACCTCGGTAAAACAAAAACGACAGGAGGCAGACATGTCCTAGTAAATACTGAACTACTCGTCAAATTGCAGTGTCCTTTTCCAAGAATCGATCGCAGCTGAAAATAATGTGTAAGTAAATTAGCTTGGATCATCATCAAGACTGGACATAGACGTATAGTCACTGACACTGTAAAAAATTAACTCAATTTTGCGAGTTTGTTAGCGATATTTTTCGACGAGCCGTTTTTACTTCTAAAAGCACACGACTTAAGCACAATCAGAAACTCTTAGCAGAATACGATCTCCCGTGAGAAGCGTGGGCCGAGGCGGGTTTGTTTATGACCGTGGTGTGTGACGCGAGATAGTACACAGTGAAGTGCTACTTATAAGTACAAGACCCTACAGAGAAGCTTTGATAGGCTGAAGAGATATTTATATGGAACTACGTCATTGGTTTATGCCAATACAACAAAAATATTAGGACATTGCAAGTAATACAATACAATAGATACAAATATAAAAGCAATATATTTATTGCACTGATATAAACTTGATTTACCCTATTGTTATCTGCTACTGTAGAAAAATATCTTTCTGGCACAAGTTTTTGTTACATACGAAGTTAAAATAAAATATTATGGAAGAAATTTTGTGGAATTTATATGTATATGCTATACTTAACCCAAATTCCGTTATAAACTGTAAACAGAAATCATCTCTTCTGTTCTTATTGTGTTATGTGATATTATTATTTAGTTGTCGTTAGAGCGGCGTCTCCCGACGAAGATTTTCTGGGGTTCAATGGTCTCCTATGTTTCTGGAACTGCGGCGCACTGTAAAAGCATGAAATGTCACAGTGGACCACGTTCCGTCTTCGCGCGTGAAGACAGTCCCTGCCGGATGACGTGGGCCGGAGCTCCAAACGTGAGAATCGCCGCGCCGTTGCTTTTCACCCGTCAGCAAGCGATAGATAAGAGCTGTCGCGCGCCTCTGGAGGTCAAGTGAAAAAGACCCCATCGGTACGGCAGGGATGAAATGCTCTGGGAAAACTTTTTCCCATTAGTATTTAAAAGGTTAATGAAACCATTATTTCAACGAGCATGATCTGTAATTAGTCAAACTGATACACTTGTATTTGCCGTTACGCCAATTATATCATTATGCTGCCAGCACTTTTTAAATACAAAGGTGTTGTCAATCCACCTCTCGTCAATACACTATTTGCCTTCTTTCCCTAACTTCCTCATTTGTATGAGATCTCTTGTTCTCCAATCTACAATATCTGCTCTCTCGACCAAAACTTTTCGTTTGAATTACACCTCCATCTGTATCCCATCTGTTCCATTTACATCCAAAGTGACATTTCTCTCCAAGGAAAATTTATCTTTTCTTTAATTATGGACTGCATTTTCGATACCGTGGGCACTTGCTTTTCACGGACGTAAAAATCACAGAGCATTTCTGATTACGCATAAAATCGTGACAGCACTCATTTCATTCAGTGTAAACATTTTCTTTACGAATTGTTTTTAATGCTGGTTACTCCAACACAAATGTATGCCGCTGCTCTTTCTATGCCTTTTGTCAAAGTAACCAGTAGATGAGTTTGTCTCTTTTCCTTATCTCCTGCCTCAATTACACTCGCTATGAACTCCTGACCTTCACTGTGAATTGTTGAATTTGATTTCGATTTCGAATTTGATTTCGATTTTGAAGAATATTTTTGCTCGGACTAGTGTTCCTGTCATTCGGCGGGGCGCGCCATTCCGGTTCACACATGCGTGGTTAGGTCAATTTTCCAAAAAACGATGAGAGCAAAAAAAACATTGTTGGTGTAGTTTCTTAGAATAGCATTTTGTTTTTACTGTAGGAAAAGAACAATGCAATTTGTGGGTACTTTGGTATTCATTAGGATTTATGAGCTTCCATTCGTGGGTATTTGGATACCCAGTGTAATAAAATAGAATTCTTTTATGGATAGTACCGGAACTCAAAACAAGGGAGTTCTGAAAACAATACTGTTGGGTAGTGCATTGTATTGTTGTTGATGCTTTGTAAAGACATCTGAATTTTGAAGTATATTTTAGGTTGGAATAATGTCTCTGTAATTCAGCACGGTGCGCCATTACGGAGCACATATGCGTGCTTGAGTTTAATTTTACACTATATGATGTATATTTTATACTAAATTACACTATATTTTATACTAAACCGCAAAAAATATCATTGTTGGCATAGTTTATTAGAACAGTATTTATTCTTATTGTTGGAATAGGTCAATGCTATTAATGTAATAGTATGGTATTTATTATAATATTCGTTCTTTCATCCGTGTGTTCATAGACTCTCAGTGTAATGAATTAGAATTTTTTTATGGATAGTATCGGAAGTCAAAATCTTGAAAATAATACTATTGCGTAGTGCATTGTATTGTTGTTTATGCTTTGTAAAGGCACTTAAATTTTGAAGTATATTTTGGCTACGAATAGTGTCTTTGTTATCTTGCAGGGAACGCCAATCCTGTGCACATTTACGTGGTTGGGTTTACTTTTTCAGAAAACTGTGAGAGCAAAAAAATTATTGTTGGTGTAGTTTATTAGAACAATATTACATTGTTATTCTTGGAAAAGGACAATGCAATTTGACGAGTAGTTTCAGTATTTATTAGGACATGTGTGCCTCCTTCCGTCGTTTTGTTATCCGAGGTCCCGCCACTCCGGCACACATATACGAGGTTGAGTTTAATTTCAAAACAACGATAAGAGCAAAAAAATCATTGTTGGTGCAGTTAATTAGAACAATATTTCGTTGTTATTCTTGGAAAAGGACAATGCAAAGTTGACGAGTAGTTTAGTATTTATTAGGACATGTGTGCCTCCTTCCGTCGTTTTTGTTATCCCGAGGTCCCGCCACTCCGGTGCACACATACCAGGTTGAGTTTAATTTTCAAAACAACGATAAGAACAAAAAAAATCATGTTGGTGTGGTTATTAGAACAATATTTCATTGTTATTCGTGGAAAAGGACAATGCAATTTGTTGAGTAGTTTAATATTTATTAGGATTTGTTTGCCTCCATGCGTCGTTTTTTGGATTTTCAGTGTAATGATTTAGATTTTTTTATAGATAGTATCGAAAGTCAAAGATTTGAAAAGCAATACTGTTGCTTAGTGCATTGTATTGTTGTTGATTCTGTGAGAAGACATTTTAATTTTGAATAATATTTTTCCTTCGAAGATTGTTTTTGTTCTTTGTCGGAATTGCGCAATCTTGCGCCACATACGTGTCATTTTGTTCAATTTTTCAAAAAACGGTTAGAGCAAAAATATCATTGTAAGTGTAGTTTATTAGAATGAAGTTTGATTTTGTTTGTTGGGAAAGGACAATGCGATGTGTTGAGTAGTTTAGTATTTAGTAGGATTGATGTGCCTCCATTGGTGTGTTTTTGTGTACCCAGTTAAAGGATATACAATTTTTTTCTTCGACAGTATCGAAAATCAAAAACTTAAAAACAGTAGTGTTGTATATTGTATTGTATTGTGGTTGATGTTATGTGAGGATAATTTGATTTTGAATTAGAGTTTTGCCTTGATGAGTGATTTTCTTATCCTGCGGGAGTGTGTTGTTCCGGGAGACTCGTGAGTGGTTTTGTTGAATTTTGGAAAAAACTGTGAGAGCAAAAAAATCAGCGTGAGTGTACTTTTTAGAACAATGTTTGGTTCTGTTTGTTGGGAACGGACATTGCGAAATATTGAGTAGTTTAGTTTTTATGAGGAATTGTATGTCTTGAATTGTGGTGTTTCTTGACAGTAGTGTAAAGAATTATTATTATTTACAGGGAATATTAAATGTTGAATATTTCGAAACAACATTGTTGGATAGAGAATTGTTTTGTGGTTATTTTTGTGTCAAGAAAATGTAATTTTGATGGATAGTTTTTTTTCTACGAGTAGTGTTCTTACGCGTTGCTGTTGCGCCTGCCGTGCATTTCGAAAATTCGTTTTTTCTAAATTTTCGAAAAACGGTAAGAGCAAAAAAATTAATGTTTATATATTTGAAAAGCACAAAAATAGCACAATATTTTGTGTATAAAGAAAATTTGTTTTGGCTAATTGGCTTTGCCAGCTTAACATTAAGCCAGCAAAGCCACCAATTTTTGGAAAAACCGTTGAAGCAAAAAAAATTAATTTTTGGATATTTGGAAAGCACAAAATAGCACAAAATTCTGGGTATAGAGAAAATGTGTTTTTTGAAATGGCTTTGCCAGCTTAACGGACGTAGTTTCCGTGGTTTCTCCGATCAACACCTGGCGAATACCGGAGCAGTACCTAAACGGGCCAGCGACCGCGCCCCATCTTTTCATCCTCTTCCTTATCATATCCTTACCAGTCGGGGTTAGAGCCGGCCCAGGCTGGAACGGTTCCTCGCTGGAGGGAGATACCTCATTGGAGAAAATACTCGTAAGTAGACGTAGATCTCCTTAAAATCTTCGGTTTTCAAAAACCGATGTTTTTGAATCTGGTTTCATTATCATTGATGTTCACAAGGGGTATTTAATTCCACTGGCCGGATTAACTAATTATTAATGAAGATTTAACTGACAAAACAAAGTTTGAAAATCATCAGAACAATTAACAAACATTTTATTATATGATTGTGTTTACAAAACTAAATTAGTCATCGTTTATTGACGAAAACATGTTTCATCTTTAGTCACTTTGGTCTGTAGAATGTTGAATTTACAGATATCTGAAAGACAAAACGTTTTTACTATGATGATTCTTTTATGAAAATGTTAAATACATGGATGTTTTTATAAAAGCTTTTTTGTTAAAATATTAATATTTTATAAAAATGCTTTTATAAAACGGTGCCCCTCGTCACCGGAGTGCTGCTTGTCACCGTCTCAAATACGAGGACACAAAACCGAGTGGGGTCCGACGTCTACCTTTAAATATTATATATCTTGTTTGCTTCCATTTGAAGCAAACAGAGGAAATGTAAAACTCTCTCCTCATCTCCATGTTAACAAAGGGGGAGGTGTATTCAAGCTAAATTCGTGTAAGTTGTTCCTCAAGGGGCTAGATTCCGCATTATTTGAGCAAGTTCTGGAGACGGCCTTAGGTGCTTCAATTCCATTTCGCACTGAATCTTGGCACGCCAGAGCAGTGGCGTTTGCAACAGAGCGGAGGAGCATGCAACAAGTGCGCAGCGTCGCGGCGCAGCTCCTGCGGCGCCACGTGCCCGCCGCTGCCTCCGCCGCCTCCGCCGCCTCCGCCGCCTCCGCCGCCTCCGCCGCCTCCGCCGCCTCCGCCGCCTCCGCCGCCTCCGCCGCCTCCGCCGCCTCCGCCGCCTCCGCCGCCTCCGCCGCCTCCGCCGCCGCCGCCCCAGTTGCGTGGGCGGACCGGCCGAGCCCAATGGCACGGGAAAGCTTTCGCAACGACGCGCCGCATTGTTCCGGCGCGCGTCCTTTCCTCTTATCAGCGCCGCGTTTATGTGCTAATGCGCTGTTGACCCAGTCTGAGAGAGCTCCCACAGCGGGCGGCGGGCGACGAACGAAGAGCGTGAAGCGGGGGGCGCGGGGCGAGGAGCGTAAGGCGAGGGGCGTGGGATGAGGGGCGAGTTGCATAGGGCGAGGGGCGAGGAGCATAGGGCGAGGGGCGAGGAGCGTGGAGCTTGGGCGAGGGGCGAAGGGCAAGGGGCGGGAGCGGGGCCGGGGCCGGAGCGGGGCCGGGGGCGTGGGACGAGGGACGAGGGGCAAGGAGCGATGAGCGGGAGCGAGGGGGGAGGGGCGTGGGGCGAGGGCGAGGGCGGCGGGCGGCGGGCGGCGGGCGGCGGGCGGTGGGCGGCGGGCGGCGGGCGGCGGGCAGTGGCGAGCGACGGTGGCCAAAGGTCTGGGAGCATCTCGTTCTCGTGCGCCTCTCCGCGCCGCAGATCCAGATAGTGCGACTGCGATCCCTCTCCAAACAAAAGCACAGTGCACGATAACACTAATTCAAATGGACATAAACGCCAATCCAATGCGCTTCTTTTGTTTCCGTTCACTGAACTCTAAAGCGAATAGGAATCCAAATGAATGGAGAAGAAACAATTTTGAATTGTGACGCTGGTGATGCTATCTGAACAGACGATTTGTAACTAATTAACATTTTCTTTCTTTGCTGTGTTCACTTTCCCACAGTAACACTACATTAGTCAAGAATGAGAACATAGATCCTACAACTAATTTATCAAAAAAAAAAAAAAAAAAAAGGTGCATGCAGGTTTGGTGCAATACGCAGATTTTTCATAGAAAACTCTGTTTCGCAGCTGAAGTGCACATACACCAGCACAGGTGTCAGATCCAAGTGCCTGGCGAAAGTCTTATCGAGGTGGCTGTTACCGAGCACTATACAACGCAATGACTAGCCTTCACCATATTCAATTTGCCCTGAAACGAAAAGGACTACCCTCACTCCACGTTCAGGCGAGCGAATTTGTTCGCTCAGCAGGCACTTGCGAAAGGGGCACGCACGATCTCTACACTAGCGAGCAGTCTCGCAAATCACGCAGCAAAGCATCCTCCATCAATGTCTGCGCACTCTCGGGCAATAAAGACGCCCCCAGCGGCCCTGCCACCCCCAAAACGCTCTACTCTGCGCATTTGCGAGAATTCCCGCAATCATTCGTTGAAAGGAAACGTGTAAATCGGATCTAACGCGAAATTTTCCTCTCCTGCCTAGCTCAATGCGTTCCCGCTACACACTGATGGTTTCTACGCAAAGCTAATTCGAGACTATCACGTGCATGTACCTACACGCGTGCGCTGACGTCACATGCGAACCACATTCTGCGCAACAAGCACGTACAGACGTTATCTCTCCGTTGTAGACTCACCGTTGCTCTCAGATTATTAGTTACGTAGGTGCAAGTGAATCAAATCTTACGATTTGTTCAGTCAACTCCAACGATGAGATCGTAACTACAATTATTATTCCAACTTAACTAGGAAATGTTCTGAATTTGACACTTAAATTTAATTGAAAAATCTAATAATGAACCATCATCAATAAAATATAGATACAAACAAAAACATTTAAACAATGTTGTTCTATCTTCACTTATGAGTGACGGAACGTAGATGAAATTTCATATTCCAGAACCAAATAACTGACCACAAACGAAAGAATATAACACGAGAGGTTGCAGTTCCTGAAATAGTGCATTCTTTATGAAGAATCTCGCTGGAATAACGGATTTTACGATCTGTCTTAATGACATAAGCAGACTTAATCTATATAAAATCTCCGTATTTGTGGAAAAATTACAATAAAATAAAGAGTGTAGTTTGACATTTATTATATGGACGAATGATGAATAAATTAATGCATTTAAATTGCAATTATGCAAGTTGACTCTTGTAATAAATTTTCAAAAAATCTCTGGGGCATGCACAATGATTGTAATGTTCTTAAAAACCTGTCTGGAAATTAACAAGGAAGATACAATGAAAAGTGAGCACTCTTGGCAGATTTATCAAACGAGAAATTTCTTTTTTCTACGACCACAAACCGTTGCGCTGGAAGATATGTAATATAGTCGAGTGACGATCGGGTATAACGGAATAAAATAGGTAAAAATTGGCCCACGACCAAACTAGAAGAGGATGATGCTATCTTATTCTACACCAAAAATAACCTAGAAAAACAAATGTTTGTAATTTTTTATCTTACTATAGTGACATAATATCGAGTGTGTTTTTCACCCCCTTCCCACTTTTGAAGCTGAATCTAGGCGGAATTTACACTTTCTTATCATGTAACGTAACAAACTGTATTCTTTAGACAATGTTTTAAGATATACACTAATTTATTTTGATATTTTTGATACGTAAGACCAGGGACAATTTTCAGTGAAAAATCTTACTTTTTAAATTTTTTTACACGTTTTTTTAGAATTGTATCTCGAATGCTTGATTTAGGAACTGACCATTTTCATTGGATTCCTCGACAAAAACTACATAAATACCGACTGATTGATCCAATTGCACTTTGTGGTCAACCCCTTTTTTCGGACTTAGAAACCCATCAATTTTCCATTTTTTAATTTTTTTTTGTGCTTAATAAACTCTCCGTGATTTTTAACTCAAATTTCTTTTTTTTTCTGAATTGATAGAAAAATAATGTTTACTTCTGTTTAAATTCCCAACTTATATTCGTACGCCTAAGGATATACGTTTTTGTATCATATTTAAGTTTTTGAATAACAAAAAATTGGTAATTAATATTTAATATACAATTCACGAGAATAAAGTTTAAAAAATTTATATTAAAATTGTGAAAAAATAATATAAAATGATTTTCACAAATGATGGATTCTGTTTTCAAAATAATAATAATAATAATAATAATAATAATAATAATAATAATAATAACTCCACCTAGGGAGTACACGACCTTGCAGTTGGTGGTGGGGCTTGAGTACCCCCATGAGCCTTAAAGCTATGTCAGTGGTAGCCTAGCTACCGGTAGGGCCTCCCTTGCTGAATAGGTTGAAGGTGAGGGGTCAGACGAAGAAGTACTCCATTTTGAGGAGAGTGGGAAGTAAGTAGAGAGGGAAGGGTCATGAACCTTTGGACTTCCTGTTGTCGGCCCATAGAGGGTACAGGAGAGAAACTGGGTTGGCACACCAGGCCACTGATTAGAGTGGAGGCCCGAACCTTGCATTAGCCAGCGAAGGAGGCTGCCTTCAGCAGTCAGTGAAAATCCCGTAGGGTTTAGTAATGCCGACTGGCGATCGGAGGGACCCCTTGCTGGACCCTGCGGGGGGATGCCCCGAGGCCACTGTGGGTCGCAGTAACGGATGGCAGGAAACAACCCGAAGGTTATGTGTGATCTGTGAACTCGAACTTGCATCCTGCGAATCTTCAATTCAAACCAATGAGCAAAATGGATAGAACAAGCAGTGTAATGAACCTTAACGTGCCTTGTTCTACCAATGTCCCATACCTGCTCAGAAACCGAGCTAATGTCACCTTGTCGACGTCTGGCCATCCCACGGATGTTAGTCCCAGGGACTCAGAGCCGGCAGTAGCTCGAAGCCATCGTCAGAGATGGACCCGGGATGAATTAAAGGAGGTGATGTGGTGCTTTTACTATGCAAAAGCGAAAAATGGAGGTTCAGAAATAGAAGTTTTTAAGGTATGGAGAGAGCGGAACCCAGATATCAGACCTACCCTAGACTCAAAGAAGCTTGCCAGTCAACGACGATACATACTCAGCAGTGGAAAATTCACAGCAGAACAACTTGCTGACATTGAGAGAAATGCGGAGTATGTACTTCGCTCGAACAACCCACATGACGAACATGTAGAACTTGAAAATGATGATCCCGTGGAAGGTTCATCTCTTTCCAGTGAAACACACGTCAGTGGTGACAACTCATCTGGCAATGAATTACACGATAAGGACATGATGCGAAATCTCCTTCGGCGCGAGATAGAAAGAGTTAGTCAACTTCCGTTTGAATCTCGCGAACCGTTGAGGAGAATATACGAAACTGCCAAAGCTAAAAGAGTGATAGAAACAGTGAATTCTGTCTTAAATGAGGTGGTGGAGACCCCAGGCAGAGATCTAGATATTACTGAAATCAATCACATCATATATGCAACTGGATATCTAGTATCTCAGATAATGTTGGGGCCAGCCAAGAACACCGACGGCCGACAGCAAAACAGAGTAAACAGCTCTGTACCCCCATGGTTGAACAGAATTATGAAACGGATAGCCGACACCCGGCGCGAAATATCACTCTTAGCTGAGGCATCTTCTAAATCAACGCACACCTCTAAAGTTCAACGAAAAATATTCGATGTTGAACAAAAATACCAAATTGAAAATGACACCAGCAGGCTAATGGTAGTTGAAAAGCTAAAGAGAAAATTCAAGCATGGGCTCAAAGAATTAGACGTTACAAACGTAGAATAGATTTCCGTGTACAGAACAGGTTGTTTGAAACAGACGCGAAGAGATTCTATCGCAATCTGACTCAAAAACCGAATGGCAAAGCTGTCACACCTTCAAAAGAAGACGTCGAAGCGTTTTGGGCAGGAATCTGGGAGGAGAGCAGATCCTACAACAAAGACGCATCTTGGCTTCAATCTGAAGTTGATGCTGCCAATGAACTTGTAGAAACAGTGGAAGATGTTCACCAATTCTCGGAAGAGGACCTCTTCCAAGCAATTAAGAACATGGGAAACTGGAAGTCCCCCGGGATTGATAAGATCCAGATTTATTGGATTAAGAAATTAACAGCAATACATTCTCATCTAGCAAAGGCTGTTAATAAAATTTTTGAAAACCCAAAGGAAATCCCGGAATGGCTCACACGCGGCATCACGTATTTGCTACCCAAAGCGGGAGACAGCTCTTTGGCGAAGAACTACAGGCCAATTACTTGTCTGCCAGTACTGTACAAAGTTATAACTTCAGCCATAGCTGACAAAATGTACAGACATCTAGATAAGAATCATCTAATGCCAGCTGAACAAAAAGGATGTCGTAAAGGCTCTTATGGCTGTAAGGAAATCTTGCTCCTGAATAAAGTCATCTTGAATGATGTAAAGAAACGCAAACGTAATTTGAGCATGGCTTGGATTGACTACCAAAAGGCCTTTGATAGTGTACCACACGATTGGATTTTGAAGACCCTGGAGATCTATCGATTTCATCCTAGACTTATTGAATTTTGCAAGGCTAGTATGAAGTCGTGGAGTACCAGGTTACTAATCCACAGCGGAAAGGAAGCAGTAGAAACCAGAAGTATTCAGATTAACAGGGGTATTTTTCAAGGAGATTCACTATCCCCTCTGCTGTTTTGCATTAGTTTGATCCCACTATCGAGACAGTTGTCGCAAGCTAACTTTGGTTTTAAACTCCATGGTGATGAAAGGCCAGTATCACATTTGTTTTACATGGATGATCTTAAACTGTTTGCTAAGAATGAAGCGATTCTCTCCCAAATGCTGTCTGTCGTGAATGACTTTAGCAATGACATCTGCATGAAGTTTGGTCTTGACAAGTGTGCAAAAATCAATTTAAAAAGAGGGAAACTCACAACGTCTGAGAACATTGAAATTGATACGCACACTGTGATTCAAGATCTTGAGCCAGGTAAAACTTACAAATATCTGGGCATTGAAGAATGTGAAACCATCTCGAATGACAGAATGAAAGAGAGAATTCGTAGGGAGTATTATAGGAGAGTGAGACTGGTCCTGCAGTCCGCTCTGAATTCCAGGAATAAAATTTCTGCAATAGGTAGTTTGGCGGTACCTGTAGCCGAATACAGTTTTGGACTAGTGGACTGGACTGAGCAGGAAATTCGCACCATGGACCGAAAAACCAGAAAACTGCTAACAATGCATCATGTTGCCCACCCTCGAGCTGATATACATAGACTTTATGTGTCACGTAAGGAAGGAGGAAGAGGCCTCAGACAAATTGAGGCCTCCTGGCACAACGCAATAGCCGGGATGGGAAAGTATGTAGTCAGCCATCAAGATGACCCTCTAATGAGGCAGGTCATGAAATCTGACCGAAGAATGGGAAACAGAGGCATTGTTAGTGTAGCTAGAAGCATTGCGAAGAAAACTAGGCAAGACACGTCGAATAACACAGACACTGAACTTCTGATGCTGCTAAACATGAAGTGTGAAACACAAAAAATGTTAAAGAAATCGTGGAAAGACAAACCACTCCACGGACAATACCTAAAAAGAATGGACAAGGTGCAGATCAATAAAGATCAATCATTTATGTGGCTTAAAAGGGGAAGAATGAAGCCAGAATCGGAAGCACTTGTAATAGCTGCCCAAGATCAGGCCTTGAGAACACGACATTATGATAAAGCGGTTCTCAAAATTTCCCAAGATGATAAATGCCGCATTTGCCTGGAGCAAGTAGAAACCATTGATCATATTGTCTCAGCTTGTCCAATCCTAGCAAAGACCGAATACCTTAAAAGACATGACAGGGTGTGTAGCTACCTCCACTGGCAGATCTGTACCGCCCTCGAAGTTCCAAACACTTGCCCCAAGTGGCACGAACACTCACCGAAACCGGTGATGTCTGTTGGATTGTGTACGATATTGTACGACCAACAAATTCAAACTGATCGCACGATAGCGGCAAACAAACCGGATATAGTTATCCGGGATTTGTCGAAAAAATCGTGTTTACTTATCGATGTTGCTGTACCTTGCGATCAAAACGTCGTTACCAAGGAGGCAGAGAAACGTCTTAAATACAAGAGTTTGGAAATCGAGATCAGCCGAATGTGGGGCGTAAAAGCACAGGTCGTCCCGATAGTTATCGGAGCTCTGGGATTTATTCCGCAAAATTTGAGTAAGAACTTGTCTAAACTCCCAGGTAATTCAAAAGACTGGGAAGTGCAAGAAATAGCTTTATTTGGAACAGCCCACATTTTGCGTAAAGTATTGTAGAGGCACTGATAGTCACCGGATCTGCTCCTTAGGTAGCTGGTTGCAACCTGGAGTAGATTTTATATTCAGCCGACTCATAACATCTTTAGTCGTGATGTAATGGAATAATAATAATAATAATATACAAATTATTAATGAAACAAATCTACAGCTCTTTAAATTAATTTTCATTAAAACTCACTATTCCTTCTTAATTTTCACCTTCTTCATCGTCGCTCAATATTGGTCAATATATGAGGGGATCTCTTCCTGATTGAAGAGTTCCGAAAGCTTCATAGCAGGCCTAGGAATTTTGCTTTGATATCTTGCATTCGAAAAATAATAGATTACAGCTGCGACATGCGAACAGCAGCGAACTGCTCTTAATCCGTTATGGACATTCACATGTGTAACATTGAATCCCAGCACATCCATTTGTAAATGGCTTGTTGTCTATATAGCAGTTAAAAGTTGTGCTCTTAATATGTCGGGATCTTACCCGCACTTTAATTATATTTTGTTGTATATTACCCGCACTTTAATTATATATATTATAACTCATTTGACGAAGCCACGATTTTACAGTCGTCTAGGCTTTAATCGATATGCTCACGAGCCTCTGGTTTGCCCTTCCTTTGATGAAGAATAATAAAGCTGGATAACGAGTTCTGGGGGAGAGCGACAGGCATGCATTAGATCATAGAAAGGACATTAAAGATTCATTGGGAAATAACTGCTTCTTTGTATATTCATACATGTCACTATACAAATAAAATTGCTATTAAGTCGAGGATTTACTGTTTTTTAATATTCTAAATTTAATATTTTTATTTGTATTTCCACTCAAATTATGCCCAGGAAAAATATAAGAATGATTTAGGGGAATGATTACAATTGAACCAATACAAAATAATGATTTAAGACTTATAACTGATGCGTTTCTAAGTCCGCAAAAAGGGGTTGACCACAAAGTGAAATTGGATCAATCAGTCGATTATTTATGTACTTTTTGACGAGAAATCCAATGAGAATAGTCATTTCGTTCCTAAACCAAGCATTCGACATGCAATTCTAAAAAAACGTGTAAAAAAATTAAAAAAGTAAGATTTTTCACTGAAAATTGTCCCTTATGTTGGTCTTAAGTATCAAAAATATCAAAATAAATTAGTGTATATCTTAAAACATTGTCTAAAGAATAGTAGTTGGTTGCGTTACATGTTAAGAAAATCTAAATTCCGCCTAGATTCAGCTTCAAAAATGAGAAGAGGGTGAAAAACACATTTTTCGATATTATGTCACTATAATACGATAAAAAATTATAAAAATTTGCTTTTCTAGGTTATTTTTGGTGTAGAATAAGATAGCAATATCCTCTTCTAGTTTGGTCGTGGGCCAATTTTTACCTATCTTATTCCGCTATACCCTTTGAAAAAGAGCTCAGAGGATGTGAAAACGTGAAAGACGGTGTGGGAAGATATGAAATAACCAATTCGTAACCATAAGGGGATCCCACCGTCTGGCTATTCGGAAGACATAAAAGTTCTCATGAAGGGCCCAACAGCACTTGTCATTAGACGAATTTGCTGCGGAGCGTAGCTTTGGGCGACCATCGAACCACTCCTGCGCTGCACTCATGGTAGAATCCACACAAGGACTACGCACACTCGCATTTGTCGACTGCACCACAGGCACTTCTCATCTGAGCGATCGGGGGTATGAGCAGTGGTCACTGGGCATGGCCTGCATCTCCATAATAAAGGGGCTTCGGAGGCGGTGAGCGATGGGCATGGCAGGGGGGGCGGGACGGAGGAGGGTGCGTCGGGACTCCCCTCGCCGAAGGGGGATCCGCCGCCAAGGAAATGTAACGAAACGTGGTAACAAGATATTTGCTCCCGAAAGGAAAATATCCTCTTAAGAAAAGAAAGGCTTCCCTCGTGAATTAGCTGCTTTGCTCACCCATCTCGCATTCCGAGGGCGAGGGAGGGCGATCGTGGGCAGAAGGCTTCTCACAGATGGCGCGCTCCGCGAAATACGCCCGTTGCTTCAGCACCAACGCTGTAATATCGCAAACTCAACAAATGTTTCAATTCTCAATGACATCATATGAACTACACTAACACCACCCGGTAGTCGCAAGAAATCGACTTTCGAAATTTCTTTGATGAGCCCTCTTAAACAGTAGCCAATTGATCTATCAATGAAATTGTCAGTCGTAGCTCCACCGTATAACGTGAAGACTTGCCTCATCAATCCAAAAGTATTAAGAATGCTTTCTTTTAAATTCTACCACAACATTAAAACGACTTATATTAGTAACGTGTTATTTTTACGTTCTCGTGTATGTACGAGGAGAGGGAACAGGGATCGGAAGGAACGATACTGTTCGGTTTTCTGGTCCATTTGTTAAGGTACTGCTCCAGCATTTACGTGAATTGGTAAGAGAAGTGGAAAACCATCCGCCACAACAGCAGGCCGCTAGAATTCTCCTCCATCGGCGCGGGTGAATTCGACCTCGTTATCTAGCTGGTGACAAAAATCAACGAGTGTCGGGACACCAATACTAGAACCTCGCGTTCAGAGTCGCTGCAGTAGCAAAAGTTGTCCAAGACTAGGTACCAGAAGGGTCTTCTAAAAAAATCCATTTCTACGGATTCAATATTGTTCCCGCTTTTTCTTCTTGATTGATCAACTGTCCATTTTAAATTCAGTGGTGGCAGCACAGACATTGTGGTAATCCATAACGATTAAGAATCCAGGAGATATCAATCACACAGCGTATTTAAAAATAATTTAATATTAAAAATATTAGCAATGCAGTGTTTCGGAAAACTTATCCCATCTTCAGTGGCTCTACAGAGAAGAAAATAGGTAATCAAATTTAATTAAACTATGAAATGAAATTAATTAATTAAACAAATAGGAATAGCTGAGATACATGAATGAGCAATGTAAAATCTTTAGAAATAAGATGCATAACCAACTATCACGGATTAATCACGTGGACTTTACTCACCGCCATCTTCTTTTATCTGTCCAGTACAGTGACTGACTGAATAAGGGAAGTTGAGGGAGGAAATGGAGAAGTCACTTTCCAGATTACAGAAAACTTCCTACGTCACATTCCTAAAATTAATTCCAATTTTTACAATAAATTTTACTCACTCAGTAGAAACGTGCAAGCGAGGAATAATAAGTGAGGAAATAATAAGTATGGAAATGTAAAACACTTCGATCCTTCAAAACACATTTTACCTTTTCGCATATTACATACGTAATATGAAAAGTGTTATGTAATGCTACAGCAAAAAAAGGCGATTTTTCTGTAGAAAATTGGTTATTGTAGGTTTCTGATACCGGAAGAAGTGGATAATTCTTTTTCCTATACGTGGTAAATTACTTCCTCTAACACGGTGAATAGTGAGAATCTTCCTCTAACACGTTTTTTGGGGACCTATGTACTGAAAAATTGGTTTAAGGTAAAACGTCGCCTGTCCGTCGGTTCCGTCCGTCCGTCCGTCCGTCCATTCTTCCGGTCGTCGTTCCGTTCGTCTGTGAACAACGCTAGCCCGTAAACACGATTTTCACTAAAATGCATATTCCCCATATTCCCCAGCCTGGGCGTCTAATAATGATCCATGCTTCAAAATTAAATGACCATTTGTTTAAATGGATTATGTCTAGTATTTCAAGTTACAGGGTCATAATTCACTGTTTACGTTCTGTGCACTACTGTATATCCACCTTTGTATCCACCACTGTATGTATTTTTATTTTCTAATTTTTTAAAGAAAATAGCATGCTCATTGTGACTCTTAAGCATTATTTTAAAGCTATAGTTTTAAAATATATGCTTATATATAAGAAAAAAATATTATTTAATTCTATCTAACACAAAATTGCAATTTAATAATTGATTGTTCCCCAGGAATGTTATAATCGCCAAATCATAGAAAAATGAACAAAATCATGAGAGCAATCTCTAACATCAAGATTGAAATAAAATACAATATGTGGCAATTCCAAGAAAGGTAATGTTTAATAGCACATTTGTGACCATTTTCCCCATTATGAAACTGAATAAAAGAGATCGAGAAAACTTCTGTGACGATATGTTACGGACAATCATAAGATAATCATGTGTATTGGTTAAATAGAATGCAAAGGGCTTTATATTTTTATACGATCTCGTAAACGACTCTACACTCTAGTCAGAAATTAGAACAGAAAATAATCATGATTTTTTTTAAGAACGATATGTTTTGCTTTGCGAGAACCGTCTTATTCAATTAAACATAGTTAATAAAAAATAGTTTATTACTGTCATCATCAAACAAAAACAAATTCTGTATTAAAATTTTGTGTTTAGTACAACACTAAATTTGTGATTACATCTTAGCAAAGCGAATTACATTATAAGCCCTACAAGCAATTATAATACTTGGTGTCGAAATCTAAAAGGTATAATTCGTTGTAGTTTCATATTTTGCCCTGTCATATACCGAGAACAAACATTTGCAATATAATACAAAAGACAATATTACTTGAACTGTATATGACCGTCATGTTCTTGCCGATTGCTCTTTAAATTTACGCGCTATCTTTCGACTTGCGCATTCTAATTGGTGGTCCTCACTCCTAGATTGGGTCTCATCCCCACCCTTCATCGATTTTCTCATTTGCACCCGAGTTGCCCGCACGCAGCTCCTGAGGTCAGTGAAAGTGCAAAATGCTGTGCACGTCTGCTCTAGAGCAAAGTATGCTAATAAAAATGGAGCAGGTCTAATTTTTATGAACATTCTGTATTTTCCAAATTTGCAGCAATTCACAATTTTTTCGCGTTTTCCTACAATTACAATATTGAAAATAGGGGTTTTCTTTTGAACGAAATCTGTTCTTCAAAGTTACATTTTTAAATTAGGTAAAGTATAATTTTTTGAAAATACGAGATGTTTTCGAGTAATTTTGCGAGATATAAAGACAATATTTAAAACAAGATTTTTCTTAAAAACAGTTCCAAAATTTTCTTTCATTTCTTTGTACGGATAATGCTAAATACACTGAAACACATGACACCAAAACCCTTTTGATATATCATGAATATATTTTTTTAATCATGCGCATCCATAGATATATCATATATGGTGTGTGTCTGTGTGTGTGTGTGTGTGTGTGTGTGTGTGTGTGTGTGTGTGTGTGTGTGTGTGCAAAAAAAACTGAACGGAACACAGAAATGTGCTGTTCAGGTCTACGTATCGTTTGCAAGGCCCGTATGAACGATGGTAAAATGTATTGCAGCGTTGTGTGTGTTGCAGGTTGCATGTAAGCCTGATATCCAAAATATGCCATAAAGCAAACTTGTCTACTTGTCGCTTTAATATGTATTCACGCAACCCTGAGTGAGCAGTAATACTAATCAGCAGTAATACTCTTATGTGGTTGTGTACCCATCGTTTCTTATAAAATTGATAAATCCATCGACTTTCCTAGGCGTATTATATGCTTAGAGAACGGCATAGTTATGATTTTTACATAAACCTAGGGAACATTAAAAAATTGGAAAAGTTAAAATATATTTCTAACTTTCCTACACCTCCAATACTAAAGCCAGAGACTTGTTTTTGAAGACAATTAATCCCTTAATTTTAATTATTTGAATGATGTCACGAACAATTTTTTAAAAAAATACGAATACTTGCTGAGCAGTTTATAAGGAAATCGTGACATTTTTGCAAACATTTCTTCAATATAGACGCATTCGAATAGGCACATTTATTATGTACACAAAATGTTCATTAGAAAATCATTAGTATTCGTATTAACATTCATCAGTACGTTTAGGGTCATAATCATAATCATAATAATAAGATTAAGATTAATAATAATGATAATAATGGATTCCAATGTTTAAGGGAGAGTTTTGTTCATAAATTATAAATAGTTAAAGCATTTGAAACTAATTGTATCAAGCAGATCACCATATCCTATTATACTTCTGTCCTCTTCTTTATTGTATAACGAATCGACGAGTGTTCCGTTGTCTTTCAATTTCCGTCGCCATCGCCGTTCCCGAAGGCGACGCCTTCCCACTAGTTTTTAAATGTCAGGTCGCTTTAAAACAGCACGGTCATTACTAGCGTGCGAAAACTACATTGATGCTACTCTTTTCTTTAACATTATAGCAGTAGCTCCGTATGTGTACGCGCCAAGGACATGGCCTGCACCGGATTTCCGTCTGGTCGGCGCAACTTTTCGGCCATCGCCCAAACAATTTCCGCGAAGTAAATATAAAAAGTGTGGCGGAAGGATCGCAAATTAATGCGCTGGCGCGCCTCGCCTAGCGTCGCCTTGCCTCGCCTCGCGCCGGCGCGCGCCCGCCCGCCCGTGACGCGCGACCCGCGAGCCGCACCAATTTCTCTAAAGGCGCGAAAGCGCGGGCGGTTACGCCACCCGCAGGCGGCGGCGGCGGAGGGAGACACGCACCTAATTACATTACGTCAGAGATTCACCTAAAAGCCGACAACTGGCCGGCGGCGAGAGGCGGCCGCCAGGAGGTGGGAGAAGGGGGGGAGGGGTGGGGGATGGCGCCGGGAGGGAAAGAGGGAGAGAGAGCGCGGGGCGCCCCGAGTGGATGTGGATGTGTGCGAGGCGAGGCGCCGCCGCGCCGGTGTTGTGTAGTAGTATTTTCTCCGCCCGGTGCCGCGCGGCGGCGCGCCGGCGGAGGTGGATTGGGGAGAGGGACGGGGGGGCGGCGACCGAAGAAAGCGGCGGTGTTGCCGCGCGCTCACTCTCACTTTCCATTGTGCGGCGAGCGTTGTGCAACGCGGGGGCCGGCGCGGCAGCCGCGCGCCCTCGCGCGGCCCACGCGGAGAAAGAGGAGCTCGACGGCCCCTTCCCGAAAACATCGGCCGCCCCGCCGCTCGCGCCGCACCGCGCCGCCCGTGGCCGGAGCGCCCCGCGCTGACTCACCCGCACAGGCCCCGAGGTCACCGCACGCAACCAGCTGCTCCTCCGCCCCGCCTCCCGAACTCCTGTGCGTCCGCTCCCTTCACCTCTCTCCGCTCTTGCCACATCACGTTCTCATCTCTTTCTCCCTTTTTTTTCTTCTTTTGCGCCCCTCTCTCTAGTTCTGTTCCATTGATTTGGACTTCTCCGTCTATCTCTGCGTTCTGTGCCCGTCTGTTATAAAAATCACGACACCAAACGCCCGACTTTCAGGGAGGGGAAACCCTGATTGTCCACGGGCCCCACATCGTCCAATCACGTACTGCTCTTGTTATATAAATCAAGTGAGTAAACACACAAAGCAAAAATTTCTAAATTCTCAGGAACAAAAACACTCATACAATGGGTCAAGTAATATGAAATATATTTATGAATAAGGAACAATAATACTTATTCCACTTCATGCTATTTCCATTCTATTGTGTTTAATTTTTCCCCCATGTTTGTTGCAAGAATGCAAATTGACAAATTCAATGACATTAAAAAAGAAAGGTGTTACATAATTATTTTGTTTCAATGTCCTATTCTGTTTTATTTCTGTAAAGAACTTTTTGCACCTATGACTGTATTACAATACATTTTAATTGTTCGATGGCTACAGCATTGAGTTGTGAGTAATTTCAGAACTAACACCCCAAAAAATATTAAAACGGATGAGACTAATGGGCAAATATGTCTGGATAATAAATGAAAATAAATTTAAAATAAGTGAGAGCGTAGGCTTCTGCGGCCGGAGGCAGTACTTACGGATAGCCAAGTAAGTGAAATTTAAAATAGCTGTGTCTATTGTGTATTGGTGGTTGTTGTTGTTGTTTTTGTTATTTATTTTATAATTTTTGACCGGTGTAAATATCGTGGAGAATTAATCATCAGAAATGGGACGGATAAAATGGCTATTGAAATCAAAAA
>JAHLJT010005521.1:0-22523 GCA_031308135.1 Acheta domesticus
CTCATAAATTCTGTATGTTATTGTAACAAAAGATGACTAAAATGAATGCTTAACAGTTTCGATTTACATCTAAACTCTCTCATTAATAATGAATAAAAAACTAAATTAATTTCGTTTCGTCATTTTTATCGGTTTGCATTCGTGTCAACAGATTTAAGATTAATTTTTTCTACGATCATGTAGATTAATACATGTAGATCATGTAGATCAAGAATTCTTTGTGCACAATCACAATATGAAATCTCCAACATCCCCAACCTGCTACGTAGGGTGAACTTAACGCGTAACCATAATCCTTGAAAACTTTGCGTCCTCGGCCTTGAAATCAGAATCGTAATAAGACACAAGTTATGTTTTTATATTGGTATCTTCAAAATGTTACCTTTTTGGTCATTCAATTAAATTTTGGAGGCTCTAACTGGAAACCCCATACTCCCCAAGCGGGTGATCTACTTGGTTTAAGTAAATCTCTAATCTACGCAAAATCTCAAATTGACGATTACTTTTCTGTGCAATTATATCGCACTGATCTAAGTCTTTCCGTTGTTAACAAACGATTCACAATAATTATAGAATATTTGATAGTCTGTGCAATTGAATGGCAGGTGTTTATAAGTCTGTCTTTTCTACTAAACGCATGGCAATTGTAGAAAATTTACCGACGAATTCTACCAAACTTGATGCGGCGAAGTTTCTCGTTTTCAGGCCGTCCGTAATTGGCGTGTCAAACTATTGCCCCTTTTTAAAACTATTATCTATAAAGTACTGTATATTCGCACGGGTTCAGTTAGTTTCTTGTATTTCGTTTCCGTAGACACAACTCATTACAAGTAAATGATGGACCAATGATCCCAGACCCCTCTTATTTTAGCACCAATATTGGGGTTTTCGGCCAGAAGCCAAATATGCCATCCCCTCCTGGCGACCAAACTGTCCAGGGGCCACGAAACCTTCAGATGCCCAGGACCAGTCTGCTGCGAAAATAGATGGCTCCATACTTAGCTCGACAGGATGTAGGGAGTTCGCAGACCCTTCATTTAATGATTCGATTCTCTCGCTCTCAACATTTTAGTCCACAAGAACACATTCAACGGTTTGGGATTCTCAACCGGTGTGCCGCGGAAAAAAAAAACAACTAGCAGGCAGTTCCCATCACCTGAAGGTTAAAAAATGTTTTTCGTATTTTACCCACAATGCGTTATGAAATATAAACTATAATAATATTGCATTTTAATAGACTTTTTTTCGAAATCTTTATACTTAAAACACTAAGGCTTTCTGTTTAAGGAGAAATGTTTCTACTCAACGAATTTCGCGATTTTTTCCTTAAAATGAAAAGAAGTGGCTCCAATTACATTATAGCTAACTATTATTAACCATTTTACAGTAAAAAATCAAAATATTAATAAAATGTTAAACTTCGTAGATGAGAGAGTATCAACTGTTATTTGCTCATTACGTCGTTTGGTTGTATCAAGAACTTCAAGGTTTCGGCCTACTGAATGCAAACGTGTGTAAAGATATAGTTACAGAAGCGAAGATAGTGAATTTTTAAAGTTCGACGATGAGTGTTTTAAATGCAAAGATTAGTGAATGTACTAAACGTAATGCCCAGCAATCGTTTGAAACGTGTAATGAAAAAGAAACAAATGTAGTTGATGACCGCGGCCTCTAGGAATAGAAATGTTGCTGTCGAGTTAGTAGAAAACAAGATCCTGGAGCACGAAAATGGCTATTCTGAAGCGAAACTTCTTTACTCCTGCCGTTTGCCGTCTGCAGTGTCGTAAGCAGTGACTCATTGAGTACGAGATTATGGTAGAAACATCAGTATAGTTGCATTATGCAATTAAAATGGAAACTTTCCATTGTTTTTTGTGTTTTCCCAATTAATTGATTGGTGATTCCGGGCGCGTCAACGGCTAAAGTCATTAGTTCCGTAAGAGTAGAGCAGGTTTTTTTCTAGAGAGGTGGCGGTGATCTTCGCCCGTTGGATAGTGAGATCCGGCGCCGACCTACCGGAACTGTACCCGTCGGCTAGCGAGACTTTCCCTAACCAGGTATCTCCCACCAGCGGGGCACCGCCCCGGCCGGGACAAGCTCTAAGTTCCTGATCGGTCTCCCGACATGTTTGGTAGTGTAGTGTATGTCAGTGTAAGTGGGTGTAAGTAAGGGTGAGGATACGACAAGGAAGAGGAAGAAAGGTACCGCGTGGACCATGACCCGGTTCTTAGGTAATGCTTCGGCATTCCCTGGTATTATCGGAGAAACCACGGAAAACTATCGTTTACAGCAGCCGGCCACCACAATTTGTCCAGACAGCGACTGAACTCGACCTTGCTGACAAGCTAGTGTCGAAAATCTTGCAACCGGCTGGAGTCGAAACTAGGACCTCGCGGTCAGAGGTACTGCAGTGACATCATTGATGCCCTGAGCCACCTCTCCCGGATGTATTTTCCCGAGTTCTTAGTATCCAGCAAAACATTTGACCCCTCACAAGGTCGGAGGTTGCATACTTTTCTTTCAATGTCTACGCGAATTGGAAATATGTAACATAAATCACGAATATTATCTCCTTTTCGCGCAGCGCACATTATGTATTAATTAAACTGTTACGAGATGACACTACATCCAATCTACCACGTTGCATTTGCAAATTATGTTTCTCTGGCGTTCATGTTTGAGTAGACTTCACGACCGGTAAAAACTTCGAGCGTTTCCTGGTAGTGTTGATTCTGAAAATATTTTTCGTTTAAATCTTACACAGCGGGGAAAGAGACCATTACTGTAGCGAGTCAGAAATTTCAAGGCGAGTAGTGTAAAACAAACTTCCCATCCGAGAGGCTTGGTATGCTTCAGTTCATACTAGTATGTCGCTTTTCTCCAGCAAACACAGATAGCATACCAGACGGCCAACAGAAAAGGGGAATAATATTTAGATAATAAGTTCATAGTACTAGTGACCAAAAGATAATACCGGATGACGGCGAATGACATAGTACGTTTTGTCGGAAACAGAGGTTTTCTTCATGCTATAAAAGTAATATCGTGAATTTTATAAGAAAATGTTCTTATGAAATAAATTACATTTGACGAACTCAACTTCATTCCATTTTTCAATGCAAAATATGGTATGTATGTATGGGTATTAAAGTATCTATCATGTCGTTCATTAAAGAAACGAATAAATACTGGCATTAATGTAATTTAAGCTCGAAATAAAACGACTATTTCATTCATTGACAAAATTAATTTTAGTCGTCCATTTCTGGTTTGAACATCTGTTTGTTGTTCATGTGGAAGGAAATTTCTGGGTTCCGCTTCATTCAAACGCTACTATCGAACTAAATGTCTTATAAATTACTATATGATGGCTATTATATTGGCGAACAGTTCGTGTGTGGGGTGCTAAGCAAGATATGAATCGTAATCTTATACTATCTTACAAACTGATGTTTACATTTGACGTCACTTATTTACATAGGTTCACGCAGTTATACTTATAATCTGAACTTGCTTACTGTACACTATGAAACTTAGAGTCTATAATTCGATTCTCGATATGTCGAGTTTCCGTATATCCGAGTTAAATCCGACTTACCGAAAAAGTAAGTAAAATAAAATAAATAAATAAATTTAGGAGAAGGGACCTGAATTGATCTACACCGCTTGTGAGTCACAATCAGGGCCTGCGCTAGAGTTGCCGGGGGGGGGGGGGGGGGGTGAGGTAAGTTAGACAGCCTAGAGGCAACTCCAGCCGACAATGAGTTCAGAAGAAGGCGTGATACTGACGCAAGTAAAAGAAACAGGGTACTCAAACAAAAACAACTGAGAATTACTTAAGATGTAATTAACTTATTTCAGCAATTAATATAAGTATTATATACAATATATGCAAATACATTTTGTAGCGTCACAGCACTGGGCGCGACCGACCGCACAAGTCGTGCAGGGGGGAGGGGTGGTCCTCTCGTGCGCGCCCGACCGACGGACCCCCGGGGTCTCTCGAGGGTCTCTCCGCTGGAGGCGTGTCTGAGAAGGCAGCTGTCCGTTCGCACAAGTGATGTGTGACACAGGAAATCGTTCGCAGGTGGACGCCAGGCTCCATCTGCAGCCAGCCCAAATCTCGAGAGGAAATGACGCTTTGTGCGTGGGAGGGTCGGTCACGCGATGCCTCGCAAGGGAGGCGGGTGGAATAAGCTTCCTGGGCAGTCGAGTTTGACCGTAGCGATGTGGCGGAGGTGATCGCGAGCAGTGTCTTGCGAGGCGTGGCTTTCGCCACGGGACAAGAGACCAGAGGGCGGCGCTAGTGTAGCGAGCTGGGGTTCTCTTGGAAAATACTGAGGCGGCTCGTCTCAGGAGTCGGAATGCTGTGGAGAGCAGCGTTCCTTAGGAGTGTTCCTTAGGAGTGTATATAGTGTAATAAACTTGTAATAAATATGTACAGTCAACTCCGTGTGTGTGTTCTTCCTCATCCTATGACGACGTCACAATTTATTATACTTTGAAATTTAAAAGTTGAGTTTATATTCTACTTTAAATAAATTAATCATTTTCGATAATTCGAGCTTTCATTGATTCGAGCTAGGCCCGGTCCCGTCCATCTCGAATTACCGAGACCCTACTGTACGAGTACTTACAAACTGAACCTACATTAGACGCCACTTATTTAGACATACTCGATTTCACACGCTTGTTTATCTGCACCGGCTCGCCCATTGCTGCCCGATGGGGGAGGGGGGGGCGGGCAGACGCACGGTTGTTCGTTATGCCAAAGCTTTCCTTGGTACATTGCGTTCATAGGAAATGTGTATTATAAATAAAGCTACGTCTTCATAAGACTTCATTTAGGTGCGCCATACTTTGTCTCACTCGAACGTGCAGTTTTTGGTAGTTTTGACCGGGGGAGACATGGCTCAGTGCATTAACTGATGTAACTGCAGTCTGCCCGGGAGGTTCTAGGTTCGATTCCCAGCGGCGGCAGGATTTTCGACACTAGCTTCTCAGCTAGGTCGAATTCACCGTCGCTGTCTGGGGGAGAATTCCAGCGGCTAGCTGCTCTGATCGGTAGTTTTCCGTGGTTTCTCCGATCAACTCCAGGAGAATGCCGGAGCAGTACCCTAACAAACCGGGTCACGGATCGCACGCGATCTTTCCTTCCTCTTTCATGTCCTATCCTCTCCTCTTACACACAAACACACTTACACTAACATGCACTACACTACCACATATGCCGGGAGACTGGTCGGGCCCCAGCTTGTCTCGGTCGGACCCCAGCTTGTCTCGACTGGGGCGGTGCCCCCGCTGATGGGAGATACCAGGTTAGGGGAAAACTCCGCTAGTCGACGCTATATCGGCGCCGGATCTCGCATCCAGCGGGGAAAGATCACCGCCACCTCCGAGGAAAAAACACGCACTACACCTACTAGACTAATGACCTAAGTAGTTGACGCGCCCGGAATTACGAATAATCAACCAGCCAATTGATAGTTTCGTTGACAGTTTCGTTCAAGGTCAGAGCCGCAGAAACTGTCTGACTCCGTGTGCTTCGTCGAGTCCTCACCGAATGGAAGTTGGCTCAGCGTGTTTGGTTGGAGCTGAGCTCTATTTTTACGCAAGGTGAAACTCTCCCTTGGCAAAGCAAAGCTGAGTGGATACATCCTCGAAAGGGCTCTTCGCTTTATGGCAGCGGGGCCAACTGGCCACTCTGCGATTCGGCTCTGTCCGGCAATGTACAGTGCTTGCTACGTCTTAAAACCCGAATACGTAGATCACACTTTGAACGAGCGCATCTCACGTGACATGCTAATTCATAATGTGAGTGATGTCCTCATGCCATCATTTAGTATCCAGATTTTTGTTTAAATTATATCCGTTCGTAGCGTTACCGAGATGATGATGATGACAATAATTTCCCTTGAAGTTGGGATTTTAAATTTTTTCCGTAGCGAAGTATCTCGTACGAAAGTGAACAGTGTTAAATAAATAATAATACAGTCGTTAAAACATACGCATTGTAAAAACTAATAATTACTTAATCGGCTAAAAACACATTTTTAATGTTAAATACATCTTAAAAAATTCAAATAATCCCTGTTTACTTCGCATTCAAAGATATTCATTTTCGAATATTACTTCAAGCAATTTCTGTTACGTTAACTGATAAATACATCTCATTCTGGGCCAATTTCTTTGCATGTAATTCGGCCCAACTTTATTAACAATCAAACATGATTATTTGTTGAAAATGACGGGAGATGAAATATGGAGAGAATTAGACAAAAAATTACTCTCCTTTACTCTGTAACTATACGCGTGAAATTAATATCTAAATGGTATGTATCATTATAAGCATACATTACCCATTTATCAAAAGATATCTACGTGCTATCTGTGGATGTAAATACAATACCAGATATAATTACAAGAGACCGCAGATGGTGTTATCCCACACCAAGCATAATAGGTTCCAAGAGCAATTTCGTTCGTTTAGTGTGGCTTCCACTAAAACATTGCCGATTGTCTAGAACAACAGGATTGCTGCTCAGAGATGTAGAGTGCTGAGGTTTGCTGTATGAAATGTATTGATCAATAAAAATGTGTACTAGAATGTTAGTATACATTAAAATAAAAAAATATTCGCTTTAATACATATATTGCTAATTAATGATATTCATTCAAAAATTACTTAATTATTAAACTTATTATTAAAAAAAATTCCAATGTAGGTAACGGATATAATTTATACAATACAAAATCCGCTTTTTAAAATCACGTTTCCTCAACCGTCCAAAAATCAGACTGTAAAGGAGAAAGATGGGGACTATTGGCCGGAAAACGAGAAAAAGAACGCAAACCCTTTGTGACCCTACGAAATCGTCGGGTTGATTGATTGTTAGTGATATCGGGCGCATCAACGCCTAAGAAAATTAGTCCGGTAAGTGTAGTTCAAGTTTTTTTCATCATGATGTAGCTGTGATCTTCCCCCACTGGATGGCGAGATCCGGCGCCGACCAACCGTCGGCTGATGTAGTTTTTCCTCGACCAGGTATCTCCCACCAGAGGGGCACCGCCCCAGCCGGGACAAGCTCTCAGCTCCCGAACGGTCTCCCGCCATGTGTTGTAGTTTGCCATGCGGGCAAACTGCGTTCCGGCAGGTAAAGGCCACCGCCTAGAGACTCACCCCGAGGTTCGCCCCCCAATAAAGTTCTAGTGCGAGGGGTGCCATTCGGCATGCACGTACATATATACATATATACATATATACATATATACATATATACATATATACATATATACATATATACATATATACATATATACATATATACATATATACATATATACATATATACATATATACATATATACATATATACATATATACATATATACATATATACATATATACATGTATACATTATACATGTGTTGTAGTGTAGTGGCATGTAATTTGTGCGTAAGTCAAAGGCGTGAGAACGCACAAGGAAGAGGAAAGGAAGATCGCGAGCGGTCCGCGGTCCGCCGCCCGTTTGTTACGCTTGTCGCAAAATGAGGTGTAGTTCCTTGATGTGACGTGACCAGCGCATAAGTGGTTATCAGAATCCGCCCACGAGCAATCAGTCCGATCAGACCAATCAGCAGTGGTTATCAGAAACCTCACCATGAGTCACCCTGCTTCACGTCAAGGACCTGCGTGCAGCCGGCCGCTAGAATTTCCTCCAGACGCGAAGTCGCTGGGCGCGCAGGACGACACTCCGCAGCGGAGGTGGGGGTGGGGGGCACGTGGGAGGAGCGCGCGCCAACAGCTGAACGTCGCTGGCGCCTGGCGCTGCGCCATCTGGCGACGCCAACGGCCTCGCCCCCCCCCGCCTGCCCGACCACCCGTCATTGTCCAGGGCAGGGCCACGCGCAGGATTGGGCAAAATACTTTAAATTTAGTATTTAATACTTCAGTATGTTTCAAAAAGTTGGTCCATCATTTAAAAGACAGAAAAAATTTGAAATAACAGTTTGTCATTAACTTAACATCATTAAAATAACAGTTTGTCAATAACTTGCCACCGGACATCAGTCCACTTGCAAGGAAATAAAATTATAGTATTAGTATTATTATTTACGTGCGTTTTTTAAACAAATTCTTCATATTTTGAAAGTCAAAGTGCAATTCGTCACGTCTTCGTGAAATTCTCTTTCTTTAGAAACCTCATTTATAATGACGGGTTGCGTGTGAGAGTCGCAAAGGGAAGGTGTACTACAGAAATAAATAGGAGACGATAACACGTTGAGCAGTTCAGCAGTATACATTTTACATTCAACGTGTTGTCGCGCGTTAATCTCGAGAGACCTGTCTGAAAGTCACAGGCGACGCATTGCAAACCTGCAGTTGTAATGCAGGAAGAACGAAGTTCTTTGACCTCTGTTCTCATTCCCAGGCCGTATCATTCCCAGAAATGAAGTAGAAATGCAATTCTACGATTTAATTCCCCAGGTACATAACCGTGGCAACTGAAGTGAGATACCTGCATTCCCAAAGATCGAGGGGTGATCCATAACAGCTTTCACCTTCTGGATATCTCAAATATGTGCTTTTTGATCATTTGTAAGACTTTCTAGATCATTACTATATGTTCGAAACTTTTGAATTTAGTTTGTGTTCCGAGTACTTCCTATGAAGCTTATACTAATATATCTGCTAATCGTTGTAACTCGCCATTGATGTTATTAACTTTTTCTTGTAAAATATCATCCACATTCTTCCCGAATCTATTTCTAGTTCTACTACCTATCAATATTTCAAATTCTATCTCTTTAAAAACTTCCTTGCAGTCTCATTTCTTTGGCATGCTTGTTTATAAAAAAATGGGGATTAGAATTAATATCGTAGCTCCTGTATATCCTAGTGTTTTGTAGACTTGTTGTTTCTTAAAACACAGTAAATAACGTATCTACTTCCTGTGAAGATCTTCTGACATGGAGACCGTAGTGCTCGAGTCCCGACGGAGGCAAGATTTTCGACACTAGCTAGGTAGCTAGGTCGAGTTCAGGCGCTGCTTGAAGGAGAATTCTATAACAGCGGTCGGCAGCTCTGATCGGCAGCTTTTCGAGATTTCCCCGATCAATACCAGGCGAATTGCCGGAGCAGTAACCTAACAAACGGGCCACGGATCGCGCGCGAACTTTCCTTCTTGTTCCGTGTCCTATCCTCACCCCGTCCCCGTCCTTACGCACACTTACATGCACTACACCACCACACATGCCGGGAGACCAGTCGGGAACTTAGAGGTTTGTCCCGTCTGGGGCGGAGTCCCACTGGTGGGAGATACCTGGCTGAGGGAAAATTCCGCAGGCCGATATGTCGTAGATCGGAGCAGGATCTCGCCATCCAGCGGGGAAAGAACACCGCCGCTACTCGTGATAAAACCTGCACTACACTTTCGGGCCTAAGGACCCAAACCGTTGACGTCCCCCGAAATACGACATAAGAAATCCATCAATCATCTGGAGCTCCATTTATGGTACGGATAAAGACCAAAATATGACGTAGAAGTGCCCTGAGAAATCAGACATTAGCGAGGTGTAACTCGATGCGTCTTGGTCTCCTGTTGGGGAATGAATCGTTTCTTTTGCGGATCCATCCAAAACATTAAAAGAAATATCTCTTAAAAACAATTCATCGTTTCTTTTGCGGATCCATCCAAAAAATTAAAAGAAATATCTCTTAAAAACAATTCATCGTTTCTTTTGCGGATCCATCCAAAAAATTAAAAGAAATATCTCTTAAAAAACAATTAATCGTTTCTTTTGCGGATCCATCCAAAAAATTAAAAGAAATATCTCTTAAAAACTTGTTAATGTTTTTAACCCAAGATTACAAAGGTATTGTCTGTCAAACAGTGCCGAAAACTTCCCCCACCTGCTTCCCCTCACTCCCCGTTCCTGAAAGTCTGTGTACTTTCGTTGTGTGACCAGCCAGCGAAACTCACATATCGTTTGTGCGCGTACCTATTCCGGTATACGTCATTTTAACACGCGTCGTCCAATAGACCACGCCTTTGTAGTCACTACAGTAATATTTTGGTGCGTTATTGGCTAATATTGTACATAATGAATACAAAATCCTAGTCTTGTAGCATTGAAGTTTTGTTTCTGAACATTCAGCAGTCATAATGTGACGATGGTGATCATAACAAAGGTCGCATGTGGAGATACTTCTGCGGAAGCTTCTCAAAAGCTATGTGTCGACAGCACCAAGCAACTGTCTGCTTTGAGAGTCAAGTCATTTAAGTG
The DNA here is from genome assembly GCA_031308135.1 of Acheta domesticus. Taxonomy (NCBI): domain Eukaryota; kingdom Metazoa; phylum Arthropoda; class Insecta; order Orthoptera; family Gryllidae; genus Acheta; species Acheta domesticus. The sequence goes on from JAHLJT010005521.1 coordinate 10,288, forward strand.
TATCTATAAAACCCTTTAAAATGTATTTTGTAACTCCCATATCAGACATGTTCAATCCATTCAATGTATTGTTTCATTTTAAAATTGAGTTTATCTTTATTATGACCCAAAGCAGTCCGTGGAAATTACGCCTTTGTAATAATGCTTGGTAGACTAAAGGGTGCCTTTTTAATCTAAGGTTAAACAACTAAAACCCCTAGTGGGTGTAATACGGCACCTACAGAGGGGATCAATAGCTATTTCGATTCCTTTCAACAGGACAAAGAGATTGGCTCGATTCTTAGCTTGTTTCCTCTAGGACAGTGGTGTCAAGGTCTCCTACTGATGGCAGTGGCGCGCCTCTCGGCTCCCTGCCATGCCACGCGCTTCTCTTCGTCCCTAGCGTCGGGAGAAGAAATTATTAGTAACCACGCCGCGGCGCGCCGTTTTAAAATAGTGATGGCGTTGTCTCTTGCGGCGGGGTTATGAACCGCGTGGAGAGGCGATTTCGTCGTGGCACTCGTGCCACGGACTCCCGCTCGTGGCATCGACCTTGACAACACTGCTCTAGGATATCATAGCACTGGCCTCGGCCGATCGCACAAGTCGTGCAGGGGCAGGGATATGGTCCTCTACCGCTGGAATGACGGCTCTGTATCGTAAGCTTTTTCGAAATCGATAAATACAAGGAAAGTCTCTTTATTCTTAGCTAGTCTCTTTTCTAGTACCTGATTTATAATAAACATGTTATCGATACAACTTCTACCCACTGTATAGCCACTTCGCTCCTCTTCTATATGAAACTCCCCTTCAACCCTTTCTTTAAAAATTCGCCCATACTGTCTTCCTGTATACGAAGTTATATTTTTTTATGATGAATGTTATATAAACTTGCTTCTATACCCTAGGCTACTTTTCTCCTTTCAAACACTTATTAAAATTATTTGCAGTATTTCTAAACATGTGTTGGAGAATTTTCAGTCGTTCTACAGGAATACCTCCAAGGCCAGGAGATTTACCATTTTTCATGAAGTACTTTACCTCATTTAAACTTATTTCTTCTACGTCATGAGGAGGTGTAATATCCAGTTAATCAGGTGAGTAAAACATAACTAAATTAAGTTAAAAAATACACAACAATTAAAAAGTGAATACACAAAACAATTAAGATTTTGTACATTAAGAAAATATATTAAGCAAACAGATAGTATTCAGATCAGGAAGCTTACATTTTTTATTATAAATGAAATTAACCCATACATATTATAAAGCCTAATGTTGATAAATGACATTTTGCCATCTGGCTTCACTGTAAATATAAATTATCCCAATAGGTATTCCAATTCTCAGATAAAAGTTTGTCTAAAGAAATGTATTGAGAAAAAATTGTGAAGTGCAATGCTTAAAAATTCCGCATCATCATCTTCCATCGCATGGTCTACCTCGGGAGAAAAAAAATCACTCCATTTAGGAGTCCAAAACTCGATGTAAGATATACAGGAGTGTTCACTCCCAGCTTATGTGAGGTTCACTGAACCTTCTGTGAGGCTAGTTCTCGCAGATAAGCGCTGCGATCTTTGGGCTCTTTTGGGCAAGGTCGTGATTGGTCGTGCTCCTTTCGACATCTCTGTGGCCAGCTGATTTCTAATTTCAGTCAGTGAGTGGTGTTTTCGCGGTGGAATTGGTAAAGTCTAGAGCGAACAGTGACGAAAATGGGTAGAAATGTTTTGTAAAACTTTAATAGCCACAGTTTAAAATATCATCCTAAGATGTATTACTTACACCGTTACCCAACCGATCATGCGCACCGTACGGACAAGCGAAGAACTAGCCTCAAACTGGCTTCAGAAAATTGCCCGAAAGCCAGCTAGTTGGCACAACCTATATATCTTACACCGTGGTCCAAAACTTGGCAACCTTGGAGGACACGTAGTTAAGACACTAAAACGCATTGCATGCGAGTAAACTCGATCTGAGAACGCGAGAAGCTTGTTATCTTGGCAGCAAATTTGATTGCTGCCGCTGTAAGTGTGGTCGTTAAAAGTAACCATGAACCGTGGCAGAAAGTCTTGAAGTACTTGCACGAAGCGAGAAATACCTCCGTCTGAAAGTAAATTCACTGCTCTTGCGCACCTCTTCGTTTTCAGTTTGATTTCTGCGTCTATCAAGTAGATACAAACCTTGAAAGTAAAATGTATCCAGAAGTTCTGTTGTGACTTTCAAACACGAAATAGTTTTCAAATACTGAAAGATTTTTATCAATAACCACGACTTTCAAATTAGGTTTCAATTTATTCTATAGAGTAAGGTGACCATTTTTTTACAATGAAAAAAGATGAAACAATTTAAGAAAAAAGTACAACGTAAATAAATGAAACATTTTATGAATTCAAACAAAAATACAATATTGTGCTTAAATCCCTTTTAATTATTTATTAACGAGTATATTTCCATTGAGTGAATATTTTTGTCAGTACAATCATTTTATAACAATATTGGAAATTTCCGAGCAATAAATATCCTTCATAGTGATTTTACAGTAAGTGCTGTAGCCAGAGTATTAACATTCAATCGTGATTTCTCACTTGATGAACTAGATTAATACATTAACTCTAGATTAACACATTAGTTTTAAAATATCGAAAAGGAGGACAGGTAGGAAGACACTTTTCTAAGAAGAACAGAACCTACAAAAGGACTGTCCTCCCTAAAGGAGAACCATTGGTCACCTTACTATACACGCAAAATGCCTCAATGATTAATACATAAATCAATGATTACAATCTGATCTGCAATCTAATTCAAAGACAAAGTGAACACGATATACCTTTAGAAGATAATAATAAAGGAGGAGGATTCACAATAATAGGCATTTTCCCTGCCTCCTTTTCCAGCATTTTTGATCATCTTGCCTCTTCACCACGCTATTTAATATTATTTTCCAGTAATAATGTCAACAAAATAAAATAAACGATATAAAACTTTAGATATTCAACTTAAACTAATGTTTTCAATTTATTATCTCGGATGATTGGTTTCCTCGTATACTACACACACGATTTCGTTTAATTTTCTTTCCTGTATCTAATCTAATTTTATACTCAAATTACTATGATACATTATTTTATTCCTCTTTTCATAATCTATACATTGCTGCTGAAAAAAATATATAGTTCCATTTCAAAAATCAAAGATGATTAAATGTCTCCAAAACTAAAAATAATATAGACAATTTCTCTGCTGCATGTTATTTGCCTCATGATTCCACATTGTCAACGAAAACTGCATTTCGATATCCTGAACCGTTTAGAAGTTAAGGGGGTGGTCCATAGTTGGTGGGACATATGGAGCAATATACTTAGTATATGGAAAGTTACGTAATGCTGTGCAAAAAATGGCGAATTTTCAGCAGACAAAATTTCGTTGCTGGGGCGTGATAACGAAATAGTGGATAATTCCAGTTGACACAATGACACACTAAAACAAAGTTTTCATTGTATCATCACTTCATGACGATGTTTAGTACTGCAGTGTATTTCGAACTGTTGAAAAGTCCAGGAGGTTACTGAAGATCTGTGTAATGTAAAAAGTGACGATTTGAAGATGGGAGCCAGTCCTTTGTCACCACTCTATAATACTCTCTGATGGGAGCTAAAGATTACATTTCCGCCTAAAATAAAGACATTCTGTTAATGTCACTTTTATATAAATAAATTTTATTTAATATTGTATAATTCATTGAATAAAAATTTTCCTTAAAAATATATTTTTAAAAAATGGTCATTTTTCCCTTGTTTTTAAGCAATTTTATAGGACATTTTCTAAAAATGTCTATGTCTTCAAAATCCGATCCTTGCTAATAAAAATGTCACATCTAAAAAATTCTGACTCATCTAGCTACGTATTATACTTACCGTACCCTTTTTTGAAACAGATATGGATTATTACTTATTTGTTACAAATTGTAACTCTTATCTAACTAATTCCTCAACAAATTTATCAAAAAAAACTTTAAAAAAAGAAGCGTATAAAATCAGAAACTTTTGACATTTCAGTGGTTTTAGTTGCAACCAGATCTATCGGATTTTTATTAGCTCGCTTTCCCCTCCGCACATTTTTGAAACACTGAGGAACATTTTTGAAGCGTTTTTTGGAACTATCTTATTGAAATATACATGAAAAATGATATAGATTTGACATCAAGCAATTCATAACGACAATATTTTGAAACAACCTTTTCATGTTATCGTCTTTCTAGTAACTTATTCAGTTACAAATATGTTTCTGCAAAAGCAGTTCATTATTTTCCATTATATGCTTGTGATTAAATTAAGCGTTCATATTCTGAAATAAAGAAATACTGAAAGTAATTTGTTTCTATTAAAGAGCCATACATAACCACACATAAGAATGGAATAAGGAATATATAAAACCTCTATTCTTCTTATTTTTATGAAATTAATAATTTGGACGTTGCATTGAAAACTGAGCGTGTTGGTGGTATCAACTCTTAATTCTACCTGAGTGTTGACTCAATATAATTGCCTTCCGTAGCTCTCCAATAAATTCAGGTGGATGAAAAAGTACGAAAACAATTTCTTGCATATTTTTTTTAAAGTAGCACAATTTTGAAGAAAATTACTCACAACGATTTATGAATTTCAAAAATGTAAAAGCATTATTGAAAGATGTAAAATGAAGGGAAATTCAATTGAGATTGAATTCCCTGTTTTGAATATTGAAGACAATTACGAAGAAAGGTTTCACTTCTGCAATTTTCAGAATTTTAGAAATTGTCATGAGTATTGCAACTCCATCACAATGCACTTACATCGAAAAAAGTATAAAAATTATTTGCACGTCTTTTCGAAACTTTGACTACGTTTGACATGTAAAAAATCTCCAAAAATTAAATTAACTTATGGATCTCAGGTAGATCTTGTAAAGCAACAAGATCTTCATCCTGACCTATTTAACCTCAAAAGCCTGTATTCCGACCGACTTAGACGTAATTCAATCAGTCATTCATTCATCCATACAATCATTTGAATTTGTGGTTTAAGCATGCATTTATTTCCTCGTCACATGCTCCAAATTTAACTCTATTAGGAACATCTAATGTACCATAATTCTGCCGTGTGTGCGAAATTTCAGCGGAAAAGACTTCAAAATGGACTTCACTACCGAATATTTGCGCTTTTTTTCTTGAAGTAATTCCTAAACGTTTCCTCCCTATAGCACCAGAAAAGAAGAAAATGAAAATTAACAAGTTACTTCTTTTAACCAGAAACCGGAGACGGCAATGCGAACTGAAGTTTATAATTACATTTCAAAGGTCCTCATCTGCCGATACAATCGGTCTTTTGCAGGAAGGCAGTAAATAACATCTTCCTCTCCAGATTCCATTCGTTCAATGCGTTTTACTCGAGATTTATTAAGCATACCACCAGGTGGTTTCGGTGTTGTAGTTTGCGACAATTAACGTCTATCAAGTACTCAGGAGTAGATCACATCGTTATCTACCTAATCCATGAGACGTGCACGTGTTTGTGGTGGCCAAGGTGCAAGGCGAAATATCAAACACCTGAGCGGCACCGGCCAATCAGCAGACGAATCGTGTCCACTCGACCGCTGACCCTGGAGATTACGCGACGCCTAAGGCAATTGCTATCTGCAATCGATCTCTCATTCAGTGTGAGGCGCCATACGACATCGTCTGCTCCCTCATCCCACAGCGGACGAAGCTGAGGCTTTACACTCTCCATTCTACAAACAGGTAAAGTAATTATTCAATGGGTTTGTGTATGTTTTGTCTGGTTGTAGTGAAGCTGAGAAGACTAACGGTACTCGTAAATGGTAGAAAAATACGATTCACAAGAACCTCCGTTGCAAACTCTTAGTGTTATTGCAATTCCCAGTTCCGAAGGGAAGTGCTTTTCTTGTCAGTGCGCCAGTTATTAATTGTATTTTGCAATAATGTGAAATAAATTAACACGTCTCTGTAAGATAACAGTTCTCGCATACGGATGGACAGCGCTCTTAACGGGCAAGAATATACTGTTAAATTAAACAGGCAATATTTCCTGTAGCAGCCCACATCCTTCCCCTGTTGCCTTTGGGGAAGGTGGCCTTCGCTTCGCAGCGCCGAGACTCTTTCAAGGAGAGGGAGATTGAGAGGGGCAGCAGCGCAAAGAGTCTTGACTAGGAGTGCACAGGAACAAACATCAGATTTAACGATCAGAATAAAAGTTTTTTCCATTGACTCATCAGAATTGATCCGTCCGTTCGTCCGTCCGTCTGTGAACACTGCTAGCGCCTAAACCATACGTACGATTTCTTCCAAAATGGATATTCCCCGGTCGATCTGATTCTAGTCGAAAGCTTTGAGATTCTTCAAAATTTGGGGGTACTTTATATGAAGCCCCCGGGGAATTTTCTCAAAAACGGCTCCAAATTTTTTCTTTAAATTTCTTGTATGAATAGAGTAAAATACACTTATTAACATGGCATAGGTCCGATTTTCACGGATAACTCTGAATTTTCGAAAATTGTGAAAGTTTGAATTTTTTCGGCGTCTTTCTCCAACTACAAAATTGAAGATAGAGATTTTTCCTTCAAATAAAATTTGTTCTGCATATTGAGTTCTTTCATAAAGGTCATGTAAATGTTTTGAAAATTTTAGTAGTTTTCGTGCAATATTGCGTGCAATATGTGCAATTTTAAAAAATTACAAAAACAAGATTTTCTCAAAAACGGCTCCAAATTTTTTCTTTAAACTTTTGGTAGGGATAGTGGTAAATGTACTCTATCAGATGACATAAAAGCCATATTGCTCTATCTTTTGTTTTTTCAAAAATTACAAAAATGTAATTTTTTACTTGTCTCTCACGTCGTTAATATTTACATTAGCGGCGATTTTTTCACATTATTATATTTACGAGTACATGTGCTTTAAATAATGTCAAGTAAAGTTTCTCGAAAACACAACCGTTTTCTGTGAAAAGTAGCTCAAATTTCGCATTTTCAGAAACGCTCAAACGCCATTTTCTCATATATGGCTGCAAATTTTTTCTTGAAACTTTTGTAACGGATAGTGCTAATTACACTCTTTAGTATGACGTAAAGTTTATTTTGAGTTTTTTTTGTTTTTTCAAAAATTACATAAATGTAATTTTTTGAAAGATCTCTCACATCTTTAATATGCACATTACCAGCAATTTGTAAACATTATTATATTTGTGAGTGTAAGTGCTTCAAATAACTTCAAATAAAGTATTTTGAAAACTCAAAAATTTTCTGTGAAAATGAGCTTCAAATTTCGCATTTTTAGTAGCGCTAAAACGCCATTTTCTCTTAAACGGCACATAATTTTTAAAAGAAAATTGCCATTTAGGACTAGGTTTTTGTGTTCTTTAATATTCTAAAATTAATATTTCCGTTCTACCAATAGGAAACCGAAAAATTAAGAAAATGACAAAAAAATGTACTTTTGGCGGTGATAGATGGCAGCTGGCAAGAAAGAGTATGTGGCAATTCCGAATAGCTAGCGAAGACCCAAGGAAATAGAAAACTAATACGGGAAAGTCTGTGCCATTCTGTAGCACCACTAGTTTTCTTTAAACTTCTTGTCAGAATAGAGTAAAATACACTTAGTAAGATGGCATAGGTCCAATTTTCACGAATAACTCTGAATTTTCGAAAATTGCGAAAGTTGGAATTTATTAGATATTTAGATTTATTAGAATTAAAAAGACAAAAAGCAAATCACAGTGCTTCATGTGCGAAGCAAACCTTTACCAGAACATTAAACAAACAGTATTCTATGCTACTGTTGAAAATAAAAATGTGAAAAGTGCCTTATTATGCATAAAAAGTGTAAAATATAAGTTTATTGAATAATAAATAGCATTGAATTCATTACTTTTCATCCCAGTCCCAAATTTGGGTTTTCTTCAGACCGTGCCTCTCAGGCTCACTAATTGTATCCACTATATGCGAAGAAGCATCAGAAGTTCAGTGTCTACGTTATTCTGCGTGTCTTGCATAGTCTTGTTCGCAATGCTTCTTGCTACACTAACAATGCCTCTGTTTCCCATTCTTCGGTCAGATTTCATGACCTGCCTCATTAGAGGGTCATCTTGATGGCTGACTACATACTTTCCCATCCCGACTATTGCGTTGTGCCAGGAGGCCTCAATTTGTCTGAGGCCTCTTCCTCCTTCCTTACGTGACACATAAAGTCTATGTACATCAGCTCGAGGGTGGGCAACATGATGCATTGTAAGCAGTTTTCTGGTTTTTCGATCCATGATGCGAATTTCTTGCTCAGTCCAGTCCACTAGTCCGAAACTGTATTCGGCTACAGGCACCGCCAAACTACCTATTGCAGATATTTTATTCCTGGAGTTCAGAGCGGACTGCAGGACCAGTCTCACTCTTCTATAATACTCCCTGCGAATTCTCTCTTTCATTGTGTCGTTCGAGATGGTCTCACATTCTTCAATGCCCAGATATTTGTAAGTTTTACCTGGCTCAAGATCTTGAATCACAGTGTGCGTATCAACTTCAATGTTCTCTGACGTCATTTTGCCTCTTTTTAAATTGATTTTTGCACACTTGTCAAGACCAAACTTCATGCAGATGTCATTGCTAAAGTCATTCACGACAGACAGCATTTGGGAGAGAATCGCTTCATTCTTAGCAAACACTTTAAGATCATCCATGTAAAACAAATGTGATACTGGCCTTTCATCACCATGGAGCTTGTAACCAAAGTCAGCTTGCGACAACTGTCTCGATAGTGGGATCAAACTAATGCAAAACAGCAGAGGGGATAGTGAATCTCCTTGAAAAATACCCCTGTTAATCTGAATACTTCTGGTTTCTACTGCTTCCTTTCCGCTGTGTATTAGTAACCTGGTACTCCACGACTTCATACTAGCCTTGCAAAACTCAATAAGTCTAGGATGAAATCGATAGATCTCCAGGGTCTTCAAAATCCAATCGTGTGGTACACTATCAAAGGCCTTTTGGTAGTCAATCCAAGCCATGCTCAAATTACGTTTTCGTTTCTTTACATCATTCAAGATGACTTTATTCAGTAGCAAGATTTCCTTACAGCCATAAGAACCTTTACGACATCCTTTCTGTTCAGCTGGCATTAGATGATTCTTCTCTAGATGTCTGTACATTTTGTCAGCTATGGCTGCAGTTATAACTTTGTACAGTACTGGCAGACAAGTAATTGGCCTGTAGTTCTTCGCCAAAGAGCTGTCTCCCGCTTTGGGTAGCAAATACGTGATGCCGCGTGTGAGCCATTCCGGGAGTTCCTTTGGGTTTTCTAAAATTTTATTAACAGCCTTTGCTAGATGAGAATGTATTGCTGTTAATTTCTTAATCCAATAAATCTGGATCTTATCAATCCCGGGGATTTCCAGTTTCCCATGTTCTTAATTGCTTGGAAGAGGTCCTCTTCCGAGAATTGGTGAACATCTTCCACTGTTTCCACAAGTTCATCGGCAGCATCAACTTCAGATTGAAGCCAAGATGCGTCTTTGTTGTAGGATCTGCTCTCCTCCCAGATTCCTGCCCAAAATGCTTCGACGTCATCTTTTGAAGGAGTAACAGCATTGCCATTCGGTTTTTGAGTCAGATTGCGATAGAATCTCTTCGCGTCTGTTTCAAACAACCGGTTCTGTACACGGAAATCTTCTGTATGTTTTAACGTCTAATTATTATTATTATTATTATTATATTATTATTATTATAATATTATCATTATTATTTGTAGAAACGTTAGCACCCTAATTGTTCAAATTATTTTCCCCAAAATGGATTTTCCCGATTCATTTAAACGATTCCAAGACTCTGAGTTTTAAACAGTTATTTTGATTTTTGGAGGTAAATTACATGAAGCTTCAAACCCATTTTCAATATTTTCTTCCAAATTGGTACAAATTTTTTAAAACTTTGTCCGTATTTAGTTTAAAAAATGATTAAACGAATGTTGCAGAGGTTAAAAGATCGATGTCATAATATTGTTAGAATGCTTGACTTATGAAAATTTGAAAAAGTTCAATTTTTTCCTGCGTCTTCCTGCATATACAATATTAAAGATGAAGATAAGTATGTAACAAACTATGTTTTTATGGACCGTTCAGGCGGGGACTAGTGTCATTTCCGGCGGGTAATCTGTAATTCAAAAAGTGTAAAAAGTTAGCTTTTCAATACTGTGAAGTTAAAGATGAAGAATTTTGCTTTAAACAAAATCTGTTCTAAAAACTTGTAAAAAGTTAACTTTTCAGGTCTGCAAAGTTAATGGTAAAAAAATTTACTTTAAAGACTTTTTTAAACTCAGCCTCGAAAGTAGGTCATGGACAATCTTTTGAAAAAGCGAGTCGATTTCGAGTTATTTGTTCGTGAAATTAACGCAATTTTTAAAAAACACATTCTTTCAAAAATCGCACCAAATGTTTGCTTCAAAATTTTTCACGTATACAACACGGTATGCTTAAAAAAATTGTGCAGATCTCATCTTCGGTGAAATCGGTATTCTCAAAAGCAATGTCAGAAATATTGTACTGTTGAGACACGGCGGATTTTAGAGACATTGTTTTACGACCTTGTTGAAGATTTAGTACTGTACAGTTGGGAATATTATAAGATTACGTGTACGTAAATATTCATCCTGCACCACTAGATTCTCGTTTCTCCCATCACGAAATACTTGAAACCCACGTCTAAAACCTTTACGTAGTCTCCAAGCATCGCAACCGAGAGTGGTTGGCACGGATTAGGCGCCGCATGGGGTTTGCACAGCAGCCAAAGACTGCATTCGAGAATTCAACCAAAACGAAAACAAAATCAAATTGGTAGATTTGGTAAATATTTCTGTCCACAATAAAATTAATTTATGGGTTCTTGGAACACCTTCGGAGAATTCACATGAGACTAATTCCAGATTTGATGTGATGGTGTTACTTTTGATTATAAGACGTTTCGTAAACCGAGGGTTTACCTCTTTAAGTGGTATCAATGATTTAAGAGACTTTTTTAAAATAACATTAAAAGTACATACACACAAACAAGTTACACACAAGAACAACACAAGTTACACACAGCAAGTTACACAAAATACATACCAGAACAAGAACACGAATACATAAATTATGCCAAATGTAATTTTTCGTACAAATATGAATATTGGTCCCTTTGCACTCGTATTGAAATAAAGCAATGTGCCTAATTAGGGATTTATTTCATGAATTTCAGAAGCTGCAAATAAGCGATGGCCAGTCGCAGAAGATCTGTTGCCAGTCGCACACAAAATGGCGCGGACGCCGTCGGCGACGCCTTCCAGCTGGTGGCGCAGGGCCTGGCGCAGCTACAGAGGGCCTTGCGCCTGGAGAAACAGGAGGCAGAGGAGAGGATGCAGGAGGCCCTGCGCCTGCAGAAACAGGAGGCGGAGCGTAAAGTCCAGGAAGCCCCTGCACCTGCAGAAACACGAGGCAGGTCTTAAGGTTCAGGAGGCAGAGGAGAGGATGCAGGAGGCCCTGCGCCTGCAGGAGGAGAGGGCGGCGGCGGCGCTGCGCGAGATGGAGCGGAAGGTGCAGGAGAAGGACGACGCCATCCGCGCTCTGCAGCACCGATTCCAAGAGACCCAGGGACCGTCTTACCGCTTCGGAAGAAAGAACGACTTCTCTGGAGAGATCTGGAGGAGGACGAATGGAACGCTTAGAAGCCGCATGGAAAAGGTCGAGGCCTCTCTCGAACGTGCGGTGCAGAAGTTTGCCCCAAGGTTGAAGCTCTGTTGCGCCAACTGGAGAATCCCGATCTACACGTGCGTCCCTTGCACCTCCGCCGCCAGCGCCCGCGAAGCACCGGGACGGGAGTGGCAGCAGCGGGCGGAGGGGAGGAGCCCCCCCCCACCACCCCCACTTCGTCAGGCGCGGGCCACCAGGGCGCAGCGGCCGACGAGGACGAACGCGCGTGGCAGCGGGTGGAGCGCCGGGTGCGGGAGGCGGAGTTGGAGGAGGAGGAGCACGAAACTCTCCCTCTCCTCTGGGAGAGCAGTTGTGTGAGGCGGCAGATGAAGGAAGACTAAGCGAGGTACGACGTCTCATAGACTCTGGTGCCGATGTCAACTACATTATCATTATGGTTACACTCCTCTAATTAATGCAGCACTTCAGTGCGGACGCGGACGTGAATGTCCGCTCCTTCTGCAACGAGGCGCCGATGCGAACGCTGTCGACTGC
>JAHLJT010005522.1:0-13908 GCA_031308135.1 Acheta domesticus
AGTCCCGATGGCGGCAGGATTTTCGACACTAGCTTGTCAGCTAGGTCGAATTCCTTCGCTGTCTGGAGGAGAATTCTAGCGGCCGGCTGCTCTGATCGTTTTCCCGTGGTTTCTCCGATCAACACCAGGCGAATGCCGGAGCAGTACCCTAACAAACGGGCCACGGACCGCGCGCGATCTTTCCTTCCTCTTCCTTGTCCTATCCTCTCCTCTTACCTTACACACACTTACACTAACATGCACTACACTACCACACATGCCGGGAGACCGGTCAGGAGCTTACAGCTTGTCCCGGCTGGGGCGGTGCCCGCTGGTGGGAGATACCTGGTTGAGGGGAACCCCGCTAGTCGACGGTAGGTCGGCGCCAGATCTCGCCATCCAGCGGAAAAAAGATCATCGCCACCGCCCGTGAAAAGCACGCACTACACTTACGGGACTAATGACCTAAGTAGTTGACGCGCCTGGAAACACGAATCAATCAATCAATCAAGATTCATTGCACCTACAGGTTTCAACGGACGTCTCCGCGCCTCTCTTCCGTCCGTCCGTCTGTCCGCCTCTCCGTCCGCCTCGCCGTCCGCCTCTCCGTCCGCCTCGCCGTCCGCCTCTCCGTCCGCCGCTCCGTCCGCCTCTCCGTCCGCCCGTCTCCGTCCGCCTCTCCGTCCGCCTCTCCGTCCGCCTCTCCGTCCGCCTCTCCCGTCCGCCTCTCCTTCCGCCTCTCCGTCCGCCTCTCCGTCCGCCTCTCCGTCCGCCCTCTCCGTCCGCCTCTCCGTCCGCCCTCTCCGTCCGCCTCTCCGTCACGCCTCTCCGTCCGCCTCTCCGTCCGCCTCTCCGTCCGCACTCTCCGTCCGCCTGCTCCGGTCCGCCGCTCCGTACGCCTCTCCTTCCGCCTCTCCGTAGCGCCTCTCCGTCCGCCTCTAAGCTCCGTCCGCCTCTCCGGACCGCCTCTCCGTACGCCTCTCTCGTACGCCTCTCCGTACGCCTCTCCGTACGCCTCTCCGTACGCTCTCCGTCCGTCTCCGTCCGTCTCCGTCCGCCTCTCCGTCCGCCTCTCCGTCCGCCTCTCCGTCCGCCTCTCCGTCCGCCTCTCCGTCCGCCTCTCCGTCCGTCCTCTCTCCGTCCGTCCGTCCGCCTCTCCGTCCGCCTCTCCGTCCGCCTCTCCGTCCGCCTCTCCGTACGCCTCTCCGTACGCCTCTCCGTCCGCCTCTCCGTCCGCCTCTCCGTCCGCCTCTCCGTCCGCCTCTCCGTCGCCTCTCCGTACGCCTCTCCGTCCACCGCTCCGTCCGCCTCTCCGTACGCCTCTCCGTACGCCTCTCCGTCCGCCTCTCCGTACGCCTCTCCGTCCGCCTCTCCGTACCGCCTCTCCGTCGCCTCTCCGTACGCCTCTCCGTACGCCTCTCCGTACGCCTCTCCGTACGCCTCTCCGTCCGCCTCTCCGTCGCCTCTCCGTACGCCTCTCCGTCCGCCTCTCCGTCCGCCTCTCCGTCCGCCTCTCCGTCCGCCTCTCCGTCCGCCTCTCCGTCCGCCTCTCCGTCCGCCTCTCCGTCGCCTCTCCGTCCGCCTCTCCGTACGCCTCTCCGTACGCCTCTCCGTACGCCTCTCCGTCCGCCTCTCCGTCCGCCTCTCCGTACGCCTCTCCGTACGCCTCTCCGTACGCCTCTCCGTACGCCTCTCCGTACGCCTCTCCGTACGCCTCTCCGTACGCCTCTCCGTACGCCTCTCCGTCCGCCTCTCCGTACGCCTCTCCGTCCGCCTCTCCGTCCGCCTCTCCGTACGCCTCTCCGTCCGCCTCTCCGTACGCCTCTCCGTACGCCTCTCCGTACGCCTCTCCGTACGTCTCTCCGTACGCCTCTCCGTACGCTTCTCCGTACGCCTCTCCGTCCGCCTCTCCGTACGCCTCTCCGTACGCCTCTCCGTCCGCCTCGCCGTCCGCCTCGCCGTCCGCCTCGCCGTCCGCCTCGCCGTCCGCCTCGCCGTCCGCCTCGCCGTCCGCCTCGCCGTCCGCCTCGCCGTCCGCCTCGCCGTCCGCCTCGCCGTCCGCCTCGCCGTCCGCCTCGCCGTCCGCCTCGCCGTCCGCCTCGCCGTCCGCCTCGCCGTCCGCCTCGCCGTCCGCCTCGCCGTCCGCCTCGCCGTCCGCCGCTCCGTCCGCCGCTCCGTCCGCCGCTCCGTCCGCCGCTCCGTCCGCCTCTCCGTCCGCCTCTCCGTCCGCCTCTCCGTCCGCCTCTCCGTCCGCCTCTCCGTCCGCCTCTCCGTCCGCCTCTCCGTCCGCCTCACCGTCCGCCTCTCCGTCCGCCTCTCCGTCCGCCTCTCCGTCCGCCTCTCCGTCCGCCTCTCCGTCCGCCTCTCCGTCCGCCTCTCCGTCCGCCTCTCCGTCCGCCTCTCCGTCCGCCTCTCCGTCCGCCTCTCCGTCCGCCTCTCCGTCCGCCGCTCCGTACGCCGCTCCGTACGCCTCTCCGTACGCCTCTCCGTACGCCTCTCCGTACGCCTCTCCGTCCGCGTCTCCGACCGCCTCTCCGTCCGCCTCTCCGTACGCCTCTCCGTACGCCTCTCCGTACGCCTCTCCGTACGCCTCTCCGTACGCCTCTCCGTACGCCTCTCCGTACGCCTCTCCGTCCGCCTCTCCGTCCGCCACTCCGTCCGCCTCTCCGTCCGCCTCTCCGTCCGCCTCTCCGTCCGCCTCTCCGTCCGCCTCTCCGTCCGCCTCTCCGTTCGCCTCTCCGTCCGCCTCTCCGTCCGCCTCTCCGTCCGCCTCTCCGTCCGCCTCTCCGTCCGCCTCTCCGTCCGCCGCTCCGTCCGCCGCTCCGTCCGCCTCTCCGTGCGCCTCTCCGTGCGCCTCTCCGTCCGCCTCTCCGTACGCCTCTCCGTACGCCTCTCCGTACGCCTCTCCGTACGCCTCTCCGTACGCCTCTCCGTACGCCTCTCCGTCCGCCTCTCCGTCCGCCTCTCCGTCCGCCTCTCCGTACGCCTCTCCGTCCGCCTCTCCGTCCGCCTCTCCGTCCGCCTCTCCGTCCGCCTCTGCGTCCGCCTCTCCGTCCGCCTCTCCGTCCGCCTCTCCGTCCGCCTCTCCGTACGCCTCTCCGTACGCCTCTCCGTACGCCTCTCCGTACGCCTCTCCGTACGCCTCTCCGTACGCCTCTCCGTACGCCTCTCCGTACGCCTCTCCGTCCGCCTCTCCGTACGCCTCTCCGTCCGCCTCTCCGTCCGCCTCTCCGTACGCCTCTCCGTACGCCTCTCCGTACGCCTCTCCGTACGCCTCTCCGTACGCCTCTCCGTACGCCTCTCCGTACGCCTCTCCGTCCGCCTCTCCGTCCGCCTCTCCGTCCGCCTCGCCGTCCGCCTCGCCGTCCGCCTCGCCGTCCGCCTCGCCGTCCGCCTCGCCGTCCGCCTCGCCGTCCGCCTCGCCGTCCGCCTCGCCGTCCGCCTCGCCGTCCGCCTCGCCGTCCGCCTCGCCGTCCGCCTCGCCGTCCGCCTCGCCGTCCGCCGCTCCGTCCGCCGCTCCGTCCGCCGCTCCGTCCGCCTCTCCGTCGGCCTCTCCGTCCGCCTCTCCGTCCGCCTCTCCGTCCGCCTCTCCGTCCGCCTCTCCGTCCGCCTCTCCGTCCGCCTCGCCGTCCGCCTCGCCGTCCGCCTCGCCGTCCGCCTCGCCGTCCGCCTCGCCGTCCGCCTCGCCGTCCGCCTCGCCGTCCGCCTCGCCGTCCGCCTCGCCGTCCGCCTCGCCGTCCGCCTCGCCGTCCGCCTCGCCGTCCGCCTCGCCGTCCGCCTCGCCGTCCGCCGCTCCGTCCGCCGCTCCGTCCGCCGCTCCGTCCGCCTCTCCGTCCGCCTCTCCGTCCGCCTCTCCGTCCGCCTCTCCGTCCGCCTCTCCGTCCGCCTCTCCGTCCGCCTCTCCGTCCGCCTCTCCGTCCGCCTCTCCGTCCGCCTCTCCGTTCGCCTCTCCGTCCGCCTCTCCGTCCGCCTCTCCGTCCGCCTCTCCGTTCGCCTCTCCGTCCGCCTCTCCGTCCGCCTCTCCGTCCGCCTCTCCGTCCGCCTCTCCGTCCGCCTCTCCGTCCGCCGCTCCGTCCGCCGCTCCGTACGCCTCTCCGTACGCCTCTCCGTACGCCTCTCCGTCCGCGTCTCCGACCGCCTCTCCGTCCGCCTCTCCGTCCGCCTCTCCGTCCGCCTCTCCGTCCGCCTCTCCGTCCGCCTCTCCGTCCGCCTCTCCGTCCGCCTCTCCGTCCGCCTCTCCGTCCGATTCTCCGTCCGCCACTCCGTCCGCCTCTCCGTCCGCCTCTCCGTCCGCCTCTCCGTCCGCCTCTCCGTCCGCCTCTCCGTCCGCCTCTCCGTCCGCCTCTCCGTCCGCCTCTCCGTCCGCCGCTCCGTCCGCCGCTCCGTACGCCTCTCCGTACGCCTCTCCGTCCGCCTCTCCGTACGCCTCTCCGTCCGCCTCTCCGTACGCCTCTCCGTCCGCCTCTCCGTACGCCTCTCCGTACGCCTCTCCGTACGCCTCTCCGTACGCCTCTCCGTACGCCTCTCCGTACGCCTCTCCGTACGCCTCTCCGTCCGCCTCTCCGTCCGCCTCTCCGTCCGCCTCTCCGTCCGCCTCTCCGTCCGCCTCTCCGTCCGCCTCTCCGTCCGCCTCTCCGTCCGCCTCTCCGTCCGCCTCTCCGTACGCCTCTCCGTACGCCTCTCCGTCCGCCTCTCCGTCCGCCTCTCCGTCCGCCTCTCCGTACGCCTCTCCGTACGCCTCTCCGTACGCCTCTCCGTACGCCTCTCCGTACGCCTCTCCGTACGCCTCTCCGTACGCCTCTCCGTCCGCCTCTCCGTACGCCTCTCCGTCCGCCTCTCCGTCCGCCTCTCCGTACGCCTCTCCGTCCGCCTCTCCGTACGCCTCTCCGTACGCCTCTCCGTACGCCTCTCCGTACGTCTCTCCGTACGCCTCTCCGTACGCTTCTCCGTACGCCTCTCCGTCCGCCTCTCCGTACGCCTCTCCGTACGCCTCTCCGTCCGCCTCGCCGTCCGCCTCGCCGTCCGCCTCGCCGTCCGCCTCGCCGTCCGCCTCGCCGTCCGCCTCGCCGTCCGCCTCGCCGTCCGCCTCGCCGTCCGCCTCGCCGTCCGCCTCGCCGTCCGCCTCGCCGTCCGCCTCGCCGTCCGCCTCGCCGTCCGCCTCGCCGTCCGCCTCGCCGTCCGCCTCGCCGTCCGCCTCGCCGTCCGCCTCGCCGTCCGCCGCTCCGTCCGCCGCTCCGTCCGCCGCTCCGTCCGCCGCTCCGTCCGCCTCTCCGTCCGCCTCTCCGTCCGCCTCTCCGTCCGCCTCTCCGTCCGCCTCTCCGTCCGCCTCTCCGTCCGCCTCTCCGTCCGCCTCACCGTCCGCCTCTCCGTCCGCCTCTCCGTCCGCCTCTCCGTCCGCCTCTCCGTCCGCCTCTCCGTCCGCCTCTCCGTCCGCCTCTCCGTCCGCCTCTCCGTCCGCCTCTCCGTCCGCCTCTCCGTCCGCCTCTCCGTCCGCCTCTCCGTCCGCCGCTCCGTACGCCGCTCCGTACGCCTCTCCGTACGCCTCTCCGTACGCCTCTCCGTACGCCTCTCCGTCCGCGTCTCCGACCGCCTCTCCGTCCGCCTCTCCGTACGCCTCTCCGTACGCCTCTCCGTACGCCTCTCCGTACGCCTCTCCGTACGCCTCTCCGTACGCCTCTCCGTACGCCTCTCCGTCCGCCTCTCCGTCCGCCACTCCGTCCGCCTCTCCGTCCGCCTCTCCGTCCGCCTCTCCGTCCGCCTCTCCGTCCGCCTCTCCGTCCGCCTCTCCGTTCGCCTCTCCGTCCGCCTCTCCGTCCGCCTCTCCGTCCGCCTCTCCGTCCGCCTCTCCGTCCGCCTCTCCGTCCGCCGCTCCGTCCGCCGCTCCGTCCGCCTCTCCGTGCGCCTCTCCGTGCGCCTCTCCGTCCGCCTCTCCGTACGCCTCTCCGTACGCCTCTCCGTACGCCTCTCCGTACGCCTCTCCGTACGCCTCTCCGTCCGCCTCTCCGTCCGCCTCTCCGTCCGCCTCTCCGTACGCCTCTCCGTCCGCCTCTCCGTCCGCCTCTCCGTCCGCCTCTCCGTCCGCCTCTGCGTCCGCCTCTCCGTCCGCCTCTCCGTCCGCCTCTCCGTCCGCCTCTCCGTACGCCTCTCCGTACGCCTCTCCGTACGCCTCTCCGTACGCCTCTCCGTACGCCTCTCCGTACGCCTCTCCGTACGCCTCTCCGTACGCCTCTCCGTCCGCCTCTCCGTACGCCTCTCCGTCCGCCTCTCCGTCCGCCTCTCCGTACGCCTCTCCGTACGCCTCTCCGTACGCCTCTCCGTACGCCTCTCCGTACGCCTCTCCGTACGCCTCTCCGTACGCCTCTCCGTCCGCCTCTCCGTCCGCCTCTCCGTCCGCCTCGCCGTCCGCCTCGCCGTCCGCCTCGCCGTCCGCCTCGCCGTCCGCCTCGCCGTCCGCCTCGCCGTCCGCCTCGCCGTCCGCCTCGCCGTCCGCCTCGCCGTCCGCCTCGCCGTCCGCCTCGCCGTCCGCCTCGCCGTCCGCCTCGCCGTCCGCCGCTCCGTCCGCCGCTCCGTCCGCCGCTCCGTCCGCCTCTCCGTCGGCCTCTCCGTCCGCCTCTCCGTCCGCCTCTCCGTCCGCCTCTCCGTCCGCCTCTCCGTCCGCCTCTCCGTCCGCCTCGCCGTCCGCCTCGCCGTCCGCCTCGCCGTCCGCCTCGCCGTCCGCCTCGCCGTCCGCCTCGCCGTCCGCCTCGCCGTCCGCCTCGCCGTCCGCCTCGCCGTCCGCCTCGCCGTCCGCCTCGCCGTCCGCCTCGCCGTCCGCCTCGCCGTCCGCCTCGCCGTCCGCCGCTCCGTCCGCCGCTCCGTCCGCCGCTCCGTCCGCCTCTCCGTCCGCCTCTCCGTCCGCCTCTCCGTCCGCCTCTCCGTCCGCCTCTCCGTCCGCCTCTCCGTCCGCCTCTCCGTCCGCCTCTCCGTCCGCCTCTCCGTCCGCCTCTCCGTTCGCCTCTCCGTCCGCCTCTCCGTCCGCCTCTCCGTCCGCCTCTCCGTTCGCCTCTCCGTCCGCCTCTCCGTCCGCCTCTCCGTCCGCCTCTCCGTCCGCCTCTCCGTCCGCCTCTCCGTCCGCCGCTCCGTCCGCCGCTCCGTACGCCTCTCCGTACGCCTCTCCGTACGCCTCTCCGTCCGCGTCTCCGACCGCCTCTCCGTCCGCCTCTCCGTACGCCTCTCCGTACGCCTCTCCGTACGCCTCTCCGTACGCCTCTCCGTACGCCTCTCCGTACGCCTCTCCGTACGCCTCTCCGTACGCCTCTCCGTACGCCTCTCCGTCCGCCTCTCCGTCCGCCTCTCCGTCCGCCTCTCCGTCCGCCTCTCCGTCCGCCTCTCCGTCCGCCTCTCCGTCCGCCTCTCCGTCCGCCTCTCCGTCCGCCTCTCCGTCCGCCTCTCCGTCCGCCTCTCCGTCCGCCTCTCCGTCCGCCTCTCCGTCCGCCTCTCCGTACGCCTCTCCGTACGCCTCTCCGTACGCCTCTCCGTACGCCTCTCCGTACGCCTCTCCGTACGCCTCTCCGTACGCCTCTCCGTACGCCTCTCCGTCCGCCTCTCCGTCCGCCTCTCCGTTCGCCTCTCCGTACGCCTCTCCGTACGCCTCTCCGTACGCCTCTCCGTACGCCTCTCCGTACGCCTCTCCGTACGCCTCTCCGTCCGCCTCTCCGTACGCCTCTCCGTACGCCTCTCCGTCCGCCTCTCCGTCCGCCTCGCCGTCCGCCTCGCCGTCCGCCTCGCCGTCCGCCTCGCCGTCCGCCTCGCCGTCCGCCTCGCCGTCCGCCTCGCCGTCCGCCTCGCCGTCCGCCGCTCCGTCCGCCGCTCCGTCCGCCTCTCCGTCGGCCTCTCCGTCCGCCTCTCCGTCCGCCTCTCCGTCCGCCTCTCCGTCCGCCTCTCCGTCCGCCTCTCCGTCCGCCTCTCCGTCCGCCTCTCCGTCCGCCTCGCCGTCCGCCTCGCCGTCCGCCTCGCCGTCCGCCTCGCCGTCCGCCTCGCCGTCCGCCTCGCCGTCCGCCTCGCCGTCCGCCGCTCCGTCCGCCGCTCCGTCCGCCGCTCCGTCCGCCTCTCCGTCCGCCTCTCCGTCCGCCTCTCCGTCCGCCTCTCCGTCCGCCTCTCCGTCCGCCTCTCCGTCCGCCTCTCCGTCCGCCTCTCCGTCCGCCTCTCCGTCCGCCTCTCCGTCCGCCTCTCCGTCCGCCTCTCCGTCCGCCTCTCCGTCCGCCTCTCCGTCCGCCTCTCCGTCCGCCTCTCCGTCCGCCTCTCCGTCCGCCTCTCCGTCCGCCTCTCCGTCCGCCTCTCCGTCCGCCTCTCCGTCCGCCTCTCCGTCCGCCGCTTCGTCCGCCGCTCCGTCCGCCTCTCCGTACGCCTCTCCGTACGCCTCTCCGTACGCCTCTCCGTACGCCTCTCCGTCCGCCTCTCCGTACGCCTCTCCGTCCGCCTCTCCGTACGCCTCTCCGTCCGCCTCTCCGTCCGCCTCTCCGTCCGCCTCTCCGTACGCCTCTCCGTACGCCTCTCCGTACGCCTCTCCGTACGCCTCTCCGTACGCCTCTCCGTACGCCTCTCCGTACGCCTCTCCGTACGCCTCTCCGTACGCCTCTCCGTACGCCTCTCCGTCCGCCTCTCCGTCCGCCTCTCCGTCCGCCTCTCCGTCCGCCTCTCCGTCCGCCTCTCCGTCCGCCTCTCCGTCCGCCTCTCCGTCCGCCTCTCCGTCCGCCTCTCCGTCCGCCGCTCCGTCCGCCGCTCCGTCCGCCTCTCCGTACATCTCTCCGTACGCCTCTCCGTACGCCTCTCCGTACGCCTCTCCGTACGCCTCTCCGTACGCCTCTCCGTACGCCTCTCCGTACGCCTCTCCGTACGCCTCTCCGTCCGCCTCTCCGTCCGCCTCTCGTCCGCCTCTCCGTCCGCCTCTCCGTAAGCCTCTCCGTACGCCTCTCCGTACGCCTCTCCGTACGCCTCTCCGTACGCCTCTCCGTACGCCTCTCCGTACGCCTCTCCGTACGCCTCTCCGTCCGCCTCTCCGTCCGCCTCTCCGTCCGCCTCTCCGTCCGCCTCTCCGTCCGCCTCTCCGTCCGCCTCTTCCGTACGCCTCTCCGTACGCCTCTCCGTCCGCCTCTCCGTCCGCCTCTCCGTACGCCTCTCCGTACGCCTCGCCGTACGCCTCTCCGTACGCCTCTCCGTACGCCTCTCCGTACGCCTCTCCGTACGCCTCTCCGTCCGCCTCTCCGTCCGCCTCTCCGTCCGCCTCTCCGTCCGCCTCTCCGTCCGCCTCTCCGTCCGCCTCTCCGTCCGCCTCTCCGTTCGCCTCTCCGTCCGCCTCTCCGTCCGCCTCTCCGTCCGCCTCTCCGTCCGCCTCTCCGTCCGCCTCTCCGTCCGCCTCTCCGTCCGCCTCTCCGTCCGCCTCTCCGTCCGCCTCTCCGTCCGCCTCTCCGTCCGCCTCTCCGTACGCCTCTCCGTACGCCTCTCCGTACGCCTCTCCGTACGCCTCTCCGTACGCCTCTCCGTACGCCTCTCCGTACGCCTCTCCGTACGCCTCTCCGTACGCCTCTCCGTACGCCTCTCCGTACGCCTCTCCGTACGCCTCTCCGTACGCCTCTCCGTACGCCTCTCCGTACGCCTCTCCGTCCGCCTCTCCGTACGCCTCTCCGTCCGCCTCTCCGTCCGCCTCTCCGTCCGCCTCTCCGTACGCCTCTCCGTACGCCTCTCCGTACGCCTCTCCGTACGCCTCTCCGTACGCCTCTCCGTACGCCTCTCCGTACGCCTCTCCGTACGCCTCTCCGTCCGCCTCTCCGTCCGCCTCTCCGTCCGCCTCTCCTTACGCCTCTCCGTACGCCTCTCCGTACGCCTCTCCGTACGCCTCTCCGTACGCCTCTCCGTACGCCTCTCCGTACGCCTCTCCGTACGCCTCTCCGTCCGCCTCTCCGTACGCCTCTCCGTACGCCTCTCCGTACGCCTCTCCGTACGCCTCTCCGTACGCCTCTCCGTACGCCTCTCCGTCCGCCTCTCCGTCCGCCTCTCCGTCCGCCTCTCCGTCCGCCTCTCCGTCCGCCTCTCCGTACGCCTCTCCGTACGCCTCTCCGTACGCCTCTCCGTCCGCCTCTCCGTCCGCCTCTCCCGTACGCCTCTCCGTACGCCTCGCCGTACGCCTCTCCGTACGCCTCTCCGTACGCCTCTCCGTACGCCTCTCCGTACGCCTCTCCGTACGCCTCTCCGTCCGCCTCTCCGTCCGCCTCTCCGTCCGCCTCTCCGTCCGCCTCTCCGTCCGCCTCTCCGTCCGCCTCTCCGTTCGCCTCTCCGTCCGCCTCTCCGTCCGCCTCTCCGTCCGCCTCTCCGTCCGCCTCTCCGTCCGCCTCTCCGTCCGCCTCTCCGTCCGCCTCTCCGTACGCCTCTCCGTACGCCTCTCCGTACGCCTCTCCGTACGCCTCTCCGTACGCCTCTCCGTACGCCTCTCCGTACGCCTCTCCGTACGCCTCTCCGTACGCCTCTCCGTACGCCTCTCCGTACGCCTCTCCGTACGCCTCTCCGTACGCCTCTCCGTACGCCTCTCCGTACGCCTCTCCGTACGCCTCTCCGTACGCCTCTCCGTACGCCTCTCCGTCCGCCTCTCCGTACGCCTCTCCGTCCGCCTCTCCGTCCGCCTCTCCGTCCGCCTCTCCGTACGCCTCTCCGTACGCCTCTCCGTACGCCTCTCCGTACGCCTCTCCGTACGCCTCTCCGTACGCCTCTCCGTACGCCTCTCCGTACGCCTCTCCGTCCGCCTCTCCGTCCGCCTCTCCGTCCGCCTCTCCTTACGCCTCTCCGTACGCCTCTCCGTACGCCTCTCCGTACGCCTCTCCGTACGCCTCTCCGTACGCCTCTCCGTACGCCTCTCCGTCCGCCTCTCCGTACGCCTCTCCGTACGCCTCTCCGTACGCCTCTCCGTCCGACTCTCCGTACGCCTCTCCGTCCGCTTCTCCGTCCGCCTCTCCGTACGCCTCTTCGTCCGCCTCTCCGTCCGCCGCTCCGTACGCCTCTCCGTACGCCTCTCCGTACGCCTCTCCGTACGCCTCTCCGTACGCCTCTCCGTACGCCTCTCCGTACGCCTCTCCGTCCGCCTCTCCGTACGCCTCTCCGTACGCCTCTCCGTCCGCCTCTCCGTCCGCCTCGCCGTCCGCCTCGCCGTCCGCCTCGCCGTCCGCCTCGCCGTCCGCCTCGCCGTCCGCCTCGCCGTCCGCCTCGCCGTCCGCCTCGCCGTCCGCCTCGCCGTCCGCCTCGCCGTCCGCCTCGCCGTCCGCCTCGCCGTCCGCCTCGCCGTCCGCCTCGCCGTCCGCCTCGCCGTCCGCCTCGCCGTCCGCCGCTCCGTCCGCCGCTCCGTCCGCCGCTCCGTCCGCCTCTCCGTCCGCCTCTCCGTCCGCCTCTCCGTCCGCCTCTCCGTCCGCCTCTCCGTCCGCCTCTCCGTCCGCCTCTCCGTCCGCCTCTTCGTCCGCCTCTCCGTCCGCCTCTCCGTCCGCCTCTCCGTCCGCCTCTCCGTCCGCCTCTCCGTCCGCCTCTCCGTCCGCCTCTCCGTCCGCCTCTCCGTCCGCCTCTCCGTCCGCCTCCCCGTCCGCCTCTCCGTCCGCCTCTCCGTCCGCCTCTCCGTCCGCCTCTCCGTCCGCCTCTCCGTCCGCCTCTCCGTCCGCCTCTCCGTCCGCCTCTCCGTCCGCCTCTCCGTCAGCCGCTCCGTCCGCCGCTCCGTACGCCTCTCCGTACGCCTCTCCGTACGCCTCTCCGTACGCCTCTCCGTACGCCTCTCCGTACGCCTCTCCGTCCGCCTCTCCGTCCGCCTCTCCGTCCGCCTCTCCTTACGCCTCTCCGTACGCCTCTCCGTACGCCTCTCCGTACGCCTCTCCGTACGCCTCTCCGTACGCCTCTCCGTACGCCTCTCCGTACGCCTCTCCGTACGCCTCTCCGTACGCCTCTCCGTACGCCTCTCCGTACGCCTCTCCGTACGCCTCTCCGTACGCCTCTCCGTACGCCTCTCCGTACGCCTCTCCGTCCGCCTCTCCGTCCGCCTCTCCGTCCGCCTCTCCGTCCGCCTCTCCGTCCGCCTCTCCGTCCGCCTCTCCGTCCGCCGCTCCGTCCGCCGCTCCGTCCGCCTCTCCGTACGCCTCTCTGTACGCCTCTCCGTACGCCTCTCCGTACGCCTCTCCGTACGCCTCTCCGTCCGCCTCTCCGTCCGCCTCTCCGTCCGCCTCTCCGTCCGCCTCTCCGTCCGCCTCTCCGTCCGCCTCTCCGTCCGCCTCTCCGTACGCCTCTCCGTACGCCTCTCCGTCCGCCTCTCCGTACGCCACTCCGTACGCCTCTCCGTACGCCTCTCCGTACGCCTCTCCGTACGCCTCTCCGTACGCCTCTCCGTACGCCTCTCCGTACGCCTCTCCGTACGCCTCTCCGTACGCCTCTCCGTACGCCTCTCCGTACGCCTCTCCGTCCGCCTCTCCGTGCGCCTGTCCGTGCGCCTCTCCGTGCGCCTCTCCGTGCGCCTCTCCGTGCGCCTCTCCGTGCGCCTCTCCGTGCGCCTCTCCGTGCGCCTCTCCGTGCGCCTCTCCGTGCGCCTCTCCGTGCGCCTCTCCGTACGCTTCTCCGTCCGCCTCTCCGTCCGCCTCTCCGTCCGCCTCTCCGTTCGCCTCTCCGTCCGCCTCTCCGTCCGCCTCTCCGTCCGCCTCTCCGTCCGCCTTTCCGTCCGCCTCTCCGTCCGCCTCTCCGTCCGCCTCTCCGTCCGCCTCTCCGTCCGCCTCTCCGTACGCCTCTCCGTACGCCTCTCCGTACGCCTCTCCCTACGCCTCTCCGTACGCCTTTCCGTACGCCTCTCCGTACGCCTCTCCGTACGCCTCTCCGTACGCCTCTCCGTACGCCTCTCCGTACGCCTCTCCGTACGCCTCTCCGTACGCCTCTCCGTACGCCTCTCCGTACGCCTCTCCGTCCGCCTCTCCGTCCGCCTCTCCGTACGCCTCACAGTACGCCTCTCCGTACGCCTCTCCGTACGCCTCTCCGTACGCCTCTCCGTACGCCTCTCCGTCCGCCTCTCCGTACGCCTCTCCGTACGCCTCACCGTACCCCTCTCCGTACGCCTCTCCGTACGCCTCTCCGTACGCCTCTCCGTACGCCTCTCCGTCCGCCTCTCCGTCCGCCTCTCCGTCCGCCTCTCCGTACGCCTCTCAGTACGCCTCTCCGTACGCCTCTCCGTACGCCTCTCCGTACGCCTCTCCGTACGCCTCTCCGTACGCCTCTCCGTACGCCTCTCCGTACGCCTCTCCGTCCGCCTCTCCGTACGCCTCTCCGTACGCCTCTCCGTGCGCCTCTCCGTGCGCCTCTCCGTGCGCCTCTCCGTGCGCCTCTCCGTGCGCCTCTCCGTGCGCCTCTCCGTGCGCCTCTCCGTGCGCCTCTCCGTGCGCCTCTCAGTACGCCTCTCCGTACGCCTCTCCGTACGCCTCTCCGTACGCCTCTCCGTACGCCTCTCCGTACGCCTCTCCGTACGCCTCTCCGTACGCCTCTCCGTACGCCTCTCCGTCCGCCTCTCCGTCCGCCTCTCCGTACGCCTCTCCGTGCGCCTCTCCGTGCGCCTCTCCGTGCGCCTCTCCGTGCGCCTCTCCGTGCGCCTCTCCGTGCGCCTCTCCGTGCGCCTCTCCGTGCGCCTCTCCGTACGCCTCTCCGTACGCCTCTCCGTACGCCTCTCCGTACGCCTCTCCGTACGCCTCTCCGTACGCCTCTCCGTACGCCTCTCCGTACGCCTCTCCGTACGCCTCTCCGTACGCCTCTCCGTACGCCTCTCCGTACGCCTCTCCGTACGCCTCTCCGTACGCCTCTCCGTACAATTACGTACCTTGGCAGTTCGTCAAAGGCAGCGGTCGAGTCAACATCGTGCTGCACGTAGTGACTCTTTTCGTACCACGTGGC
>JAHLJT010005523.1:0-46281 GCA_031308135.1 Acheta domesticus
CTCATTACATCAAGCGTGCTTACGAAAAGCTGTCGTTTTTGAAACTTTATTGTTTCGCGGTGTGTTTGTAAGAGGACAAGATTAATTTACAGGATTGTCGTTTTCTTTAAGTTTATTATTTTATTTTAATGCATTTAACAGTTAATATTTGGTAGCCAATTTATGGTTAGGGATTGTGCTGTTTCACATGCAGAGGTATGGTGCCTGTACAATGTACATCTGTGACGTGAAATGGTCGAGCACAACGCGATCCAAACATGTGACTATATACTATGGAATGTTATCGTTGTGCCGTGGACATATTGAAAAGTCAAAATATAGTCTTTAAAAACAACACCAATAGATTTGTAGTTTTGCCTTGCTATAACATTTTTTGAAAAGGAAATTATGATTAAAGCAGGGCCTTCAAAACCAACTCCTCGTTTATGTTACGAACATTAAAAATGTCCGGGACATTTTAATATCACAATTGATGAGCAAGAGTCTTGAAAAGTATTTCGCTGGTCGTCTGTTCTTAATGAAAAAAAGAGTATAATTTCAATGGTTAGGCAGATTTAAATAATATTTAAAAAGCTATCAAGACACATAGTAAGTACTCACACACTCACGTAACATATGAGAATCAGTTAAAATGTTTGGAAAATCTGATTGATTCGTGTTTCCGGGCGCGTCAACTACTTAGGTCATTAGTCCCGTACGTGTAGTGCGTGTTTTTTTCTCTGGAGGTGGCGATGATCTTTTCCCCCGCGGATGGTGAGATCTAGCGCCGACCTACCATCGACTAGCGGGGTTTCCCCTCAACCAGGTATCTCCCACCAGCGGGACACCGCCCCAGCCGGGACAAGCTGTAATCCCCGACCGTCTCCCCGACACGTGTGGTAGTGTAATGAATGTAAGTGTGTGTGTGTAAGAGGAAAGGATAGGACAAGGAAGAGAAAGGAAAAATTGCGCGCGGTCCGTGGCCCGTTTGTTAGGGTATTGCTCCGGCATTCACCTGGTGCTGATCGGAGAAACCACGGAAAACTACCGATCAGAGCAGCCGAATGCTAGAATTCTCGTCCAGACAACGACTGAATTCGACCTAGCTGACAAGCTAGTGTCGAAAATGTGCCGCCGTCGGGACTTCAACCTAGAGCCTCCCGGTCAGAGGGACTGCAGCGACATTAGGTTGATGCACTGAGCCATCTCTCCCGGTTTTGAAAAAACTGAGAGGATAGACTTTTATTTACCACTTAGCCAGTACAGGCTTGTTGAGCAACACAACAGCGTTTTAAAGGAGAAATAAAGAAATTTTCTATCACACTTCATTGTAGTTGTATACTATTTCGGGAGGCAAAGGCTTCCATTTTGTGGCCATGATGAGTAGGGGATCATCATATTATTATTATTATTATTATTATTATTATTATTATTATTATTATTATTATTATTATTATTAAAAGCCTGTTCATCCCCAATAGGGCAAAGGCCTCCTGCGTAACGCAGGGAAGTTTTCCACGCCACCTAGTTTACAGTTCCAGGTGACAGTGGTGGTTGGTAGTCTGAGTACATACATTAAGTAACTGATTTTCTAAATTACACTTGTTGCACAATATTTCACAATCAAACTTGCACTAAATTACACAATATTTCACAATCAATGTCAATCCACAATTCAAAATTATAAAGTCCATAGTCGCTCATTTCCTAAATTTCACTCGGCTGGATGCGTTTCCACTCTTCTCTGTCTTTTGCTACTCTGGACCACAATGACCCAGCTGTTTTTCCGAAGTAATCTTCCCATCTTGTTGCTTGTCGGCCTTGGTGTCTCCAGCCAACCCGTGGTTCCCACACCGTAGTTGTTTGCGCCCATCGTTGTTGCTCCATTCTCATGAGATGGCCTCCCCATTTCCATTTGATGTCCGTTGCCCGTATCACCACATCCTGGATGCCGGTTCGTTTTCGGATTTCGGAGTTTCGGATCTTGTCCTTTAAGGATATGCATAAAATTTTCCTTTCCATTTTTCTTTGGTTTATCCTCAGCATATTCTTCTGCTTCTCAGTCAGCGACCACGTCTGGGCTCCGTAAATCAAGACCGGTAAGATACACATATCCATTATTTCTCTTTTTATGTTTATCTTCAGCTTCTTGTCTAGCAAAATGAACGATAAACTCCAGAACTTGTTCCATGCCAAGGAAATTCTGCGAATTATTTCTCTTTCGCCACTTTTCATAAAAGAAACAAGTTGCCCCAAGTATATGTATTCTTGTACGTAGTCCACGTGTTTTTGATTAAATATTATTGGCAACTCTAGGTAATTTGTCATTATTTTTGTCTTCGATATGTTCACAGATAAACCTGCTTTTTGGCAAGTGTTGCTTAACTCTTCCATCATGTGTCCTAGGTCTTTTGCCGTTTTTGCAAAGAGAATAACATCGTCTGCAAATCTCAGGTTAGTTAATCTTCTTCCATTGATCATAATACCAAACCTGTCTTTCCAGTTCATTTTCCTAAATAAATCTTCCAGAATACATGTGAACAGTTTGGGAGAGATAGGGTCTCCTTGTCTGACGCCTCTTTGTAACGGGAAAGCCTCTCCTTCTGTTTCTGTACGTATTCGAGCATTGCTCGTTGAGTATATTTTGGCTAGTAGTCTTAAATACTTCCCGTGTATACCTTGCTTATGTAAAGCCTGGAATAGTGCTTGGTGCTCTACACAATCAAACGCCTTTTTAAAGTCTATAAAGGCTATATAGAGTTTAAGGTTGTATTCTTTGGTCTTTTCTATGATCTGATTTAATGCCTGGAGGTGATCTGTAGTGGAAAAGCCAGTCCTGAAGCCTGCTTGTTCAGGGGGTTGTTCCTCTTCTAAATGTTTAGTTAGTCTTCTTGTTATTATTTTTGAGAACAATTTATATATATTAGACATTAAGGATATTGGTCTGTAATTATTTAAATCACTTCTAGATCCTTTTTTGTGAATTAGTGTGATTATATTTTCTAACCATTGCTTTGGAATTTCTTCTGTTTCAAGAATTTTGTTAAATAGTTTTGTGATTTCAGGTGCGAGTGTTGGTAAACCAATTTTCAGGTGTTCAGTTAAAATACCGTCGTTACCGGGTGTTTTTCTTGGTTTTAATTCCGTTATTGCTGATCGGACTTCGCTTATGATGATTGGTGGGGTGGTTTCTTCTGCAGCAGTATCTTCCTGTACGGTTATGTTGTACCTGTTGGATGAAGATGTATACAGATCTTTATAAAATAGAGTTGCGCTTTTAACGATGTCCTTTCTAGATGCAGATTTACTTCCGTCTTTTTGTGTTACTCCCAGTATCCAATGCTTTCCTGGGGCTAATTCTTTTTTAATACATTTCACTGATTTTGATGAATGGATTATCTTCTTAATGAGGTCTAACTTAAAATTTCTAATGTCGTTTCTTATTTCTCTTTTGACTAGCTTGTTGACGTCCGCGTATTCACTTTTCTTTTGTTCGTTTTCGTATCTTTCGGCTTTTAGTAATTCTCTAAGTTCGATTAGTTGTTTAGTGTTGCTGCTCAATTTGTCACTTTTTTGCGATGCGTTCTTTGATGAAATGGCTTTGTCGTGTGCTAATATGATACTAGACTCCAGTTCTTTGTAGTGGAGTTGTACTTCTTGGGGTTTACGTATGTGTATTTCTTCTATGCATCTTTCCAGTTCTTTTGTGAATTTAGCTGAATCTATATTCGAATGATTAAATTTCTTTTTACACTGCAAGGCTTGTTTTCTGGAAATTCCTATTTTTGCTGCCACCATCCTGTGGTCAGAGTCAAATCGGAAGTTAGAGATAGTAGTAATTTCCTGTACCTTGTGTATTTGATCAGTAAGTATGAAGTCTATCTCATTTCGA
The DNA here is from genome assembly GCA_031308135.1 of Acheta domesticus. Taxonomy (NCBI): domain Eukaryota; kingdom Metazoa; phylum Arthropoda; class Insecta; order Orthoptera; family Gryllidae; genus Acheta; species Acheta domesticus. Next base: position 3,872 of record JAHLJT010005523.1, read on the forward strand.
GTCTTGCCGTCTGGAGAGCACCAAGTCCACTTCTCTTCTGGTCTTGTTTTAAAAAATGTACTTACAATTTTGAGTTTTTGACCTTCTGCAAACTGTACTAGTCTTTGGCCTCTGTCGTTTCTTTTTCCCCAGCCGAATCTTCCAGTTGCTTCTTCGTCTGGATGAAGGTTTCTCCCTACTTTAGCATTAAAATCTCCGATAACGAAGTTCAAAGGTGATCGATGGTTGTTAAATGTGTCATCTAGGACGTCATAAAATGCCTCCAATTCTTCTTGTGTGCTTGCTTCGGTCGGGGCGTAGACTTGGATGACTGTGATTCTGGTCAGGAACATTTTCAACTTCAATACCGTGATTCTCTCCGAGACTCCTATTATTTCGTCTACCTTGTTTCTCAGTCTTTTATTTATCCAGAAGCCCACTCCTTTTTGTCCTTTTGTCGATCCAATATAGCTGAATAAATCTCCATTTGGTTTTTCGAGGATTGTTTCACCGACTCTTCGAATTTCACTAAGTCCTATGACGTCGTAAGTCCTGTTCTCCAAGGCAGTTTCAAACTCTTCAATTCGCTCTTCTGATAGTAGGGTGCGTGCATTGAACGTCGCAATAGTAAGTGAATTTTTCTTAGAAAGATAGGAATATGACTTTGTTCTCTGATTTCTTTTCGCTACTATAACTTTGGGAGAGAGGGTTAGTGTATTTGTGGATTTGTATGATACATTGTTGTTTTGATTTAATTTCTTGATTCTTAGTTTTTTGTGGATTTACTCCAGTATTCCCATGTTCCATTTATCTGCAGTCTCTGATAACCAATTTTGACTGAATTTCCCTTCCTTTTTTCTTCTTTTGCTTTCCAGCGTATTGCTGCTTGTATTTCCCGTTCTTGACGAGTCATATCATTTTCAATGAAAATTTCTTGACCTTTTAACTTCCCTTTGTTTCTCATTACTTCCATTTTGTCATCGAAAGAATTCATCTTTACTTTGATTAATTTCCATCCGTTTGAGTCTTGTCCTATATGGAACGCGTCTGCGAATGTTTTGTTTACGCCTGTCTGGTTCAAAATATCTTCTGTAGCTTTTTTGGCATCATTAACATTATTGAAGTGAGATTCTTTTGTTTTAATAATGATATTGTTTTTCTTTTCCAGTTTTACTCTCTTGTCTTCCATTTCCTCTAGGAATTTAATTCGGTGTTCAATGCCTGTAGTTTTATCGTTAGTTTCCTTCTTTATTCTTTCTACATCCATTTTGATAGTCTTAATATTTGTTTCCAGATAATCTATACTTGTTTTAACTTTGTCTTCTACTGTTTTCATTTTCTCTTTTATTTCTGTCAGTTCATTTCTGATTTCTGTGCGAAAGTCTTCTCCCTGTTTCTTTATTTCTTTAATTTCTCTGAGAATTTGTGCTAACAGTGTAGTGCTATTGTCTTCGTTTTCCATATTCTCTTTTGATGTATCTTGTTTTGAAGCAGGTTTGTTGGTATTCCTATTTGAAGGCATGGTGCAATCTCGGCTTTTGTATAAATAGTTGAGTTTGGAGGCGATAGATAGCGCCACCGTGTAGACTATGCGCAAAGAAAACTGTAGATAGTATTTTTTGAGTCAACGGAGTGCGCTAGTGTAGTGCCTCAATGTTTGTATGACAGTTGCTTAGCTGGTGTCTTGATCAGTACACTATTCTTGCACCGGAGTGCGCTAATGTCGCGGCCCTAGAGATACGTCTGTTGTAACGGTTACTTAGTGGTATTTTATCTGTTCACCGTTTTTGCACCAGAGCTCTGATGAATTCGCCTTTATTTGTGCAGAGAAATGTCACTTACTTGTGTCTACGGAAGTAATGACCTACCGTCTTCGTTGCTCATTTGATGTAGAATCCGTTGATTATTGCCACAGCTGTAACTACACAAGTTCACTCACCACCTCAGTAGTACCAACTCCATCATCATATAGAGGAAAGATAATACATAAGTAAAGTAATGAATATAAAACTTTCAAGGATCGAATGAAATATTCGACTGTGTCTCGTGCGACCTCGCCAGATATTCAAAAGATTTAATTTCAAGTGGAGGATGTAATGACCTTAAAAATAAAATTTCTAGTTTCCTTTATATCCTTGATACTGGATGAAACCCGTGATGTAGCCAGCGAAGAACAATTTTCAATTGTTTTTCGTTACGTGTCTGTAAATTTATTTTATTTTCCTTAGTTTACTTTTATTACAGATCAATGCTTCCCATTTTATAAATTATACCAATTCTAATGGATTTGTAATATACTTGGGACAATTTTGAAAACAATTGAGTGTGAGAATGCTATCCCGCTATTAAATTATGAGGGCACATATTCATACCGTTTTTTTCTAGGTCATGAACTTCAACTTTTTCTAACTTTTAAGCAGTAGTACATGAAGTACGTGTACCATTATTACCTTGCTGTATCTGTTTTATTTTAAATGTACAAATTATTATTGTGCTCTAATTGGCCAAAGTGTCAGAAACAGTATTGATGAATGAGGAAAATGTGGAAATTATTTTCTTATTTCTCGGGGTACATACCCTAAGCCAAAATCAGGCCACGCCACTGTAGTAGTAGCAGGAGTAGTAGTAGTACTACTAGTAGTAGTTTTACTAGTACTATTACTAGTAGTAGTGCTACTAGTAGTAGTACTAGTAGCTGTAGTAATACTAGCACTAGTAGTTGTAATAGTACTAGCACTAGTAGTTGTAGTAGTATAGTAGTATAGTAGTAGTAGTATAGTAGTAGTAGTAGCAGTAATAGTAGTATTATTTTGTGAACTTAAATTAGACTACCCGCCACTGCTTAGCAGTTACTCTTCGAAACGGGACGATAAAGGAGTGTTTACGGCATGTGCCATCTAGGTCGCGCCAAATGATGAGGCACCTGGCCGGTTCGAGGGCGCCGGTGGTGGCGGTGGTAGCGTTGGCACTGGCGCTGGTGACGGCGTGCGAGGCACGGCTCAGCGAGCCGACGACGGCCGCCCAAGTGCAAATGGGCGCCGCTGACTGGCGCCTCTGCGCACGTGTGCTGCGCGGCGCGCGCCAGCTGCGCTGTTGGCGCGTGGTCGCGGCTTCAACGCCCGGCGTCTCCGAGTCGACGCCGCCGCGCACCTCCGCATACCGGTGGTAAGCGAGCGCGTCTGATGGCGTTGCGCATCTTTTGGCTCCTGTCCTGTCATTCTAACAGGCTTCTGGCCCAGAAACTAAATCAGGCCCTAAAAACAAATGCTCGATGCATGGTATCCTTGTTATTACTAGATGTCACTAAATAACTATAGTTGAAGCTATTCTTAAACTGCGATTTGGGTCTGAGATTCGTCTTTTCGAATTGACGAAGAAATACAATGAAAGAAATACAAAGAAATGCAATGTGCAACAACACTGTCTTGTTTAAGTTCATTAGCAATTAAAAATGACTTCTCGGAGAACTTACTTCAGATCCTCAGTTTATCGAAAGAGTTATCGATGTGTTCTCACAAAAGAAGGAAAGGAAAATTGACTTGATTTACATGAGTGTATAATTTATGCTGTATTAATTGCGAATTTCTTCGCACGTGTTAAGGTAAGTTTTTCTTACCAAAAAAATAATTAATCTATTAATTCATTAGTTCTATAATATAGTCATTATGTTCTTTAAACTTTTATTGAGTGTCCTACTGATGCTAAGAACACATAAAGAATATTCTTTTTTTTTTCGCGTATAGCCTTACAAGATGTTGAAGTACTGTAACATTTCTTTGATAACATAGATTCTAGAAAATATTGAAGATCACCATGTCCTCATTTCGCGTTATTGTTGAGCATCCCCAAACGTGCGAGTCACGCTACACCACTGTCAGCCCAAGAGTGCGCATAATGACTCTCCAAGTAACTCTCAAATGTCAAGTAGAAAGCGACTTGTATCACGTGTAGGTAACGTCTTGAGAAAGAAAAATATATATATGAAATTCATCACAAGTTTTACATTTACATATAAAAGGATTTATAATCGCTATCGCATCGTTAATAGTTATACATTAACACATAAAGGACTATAATATGCATGTGAAACCGTTGAATTTGACGTTCCTCCAGAACATCATAGATGAGAGGTGGCCACTGTCACCTTGTGTTTAGTATTGCGAAAAATGTAATGACAATTGAAAATTTTATTAACGCATTAAATTTAACGCAAGCCATATGAGAAGTCAATCTTAGATAACTTGGACCTTTTTAAAAATAAACATGATTCGTTTATCGTCGAAATTGCTAACAAAAATTTGTCATTATCTCTGGATTACGTTTCTAAAATAATCCGTGAAGATGACGATGACTATGACGATAATGGTAATGATGACGCTGACAACTAATAGTTTTTACTTTCCCGTATGCGTACGTATACGAGGTAAAATATGTAGTACAGGGAAGATTATGTAATGCTGCGCGAAAAAACGCCGAATTTTCGGCAGAAAACGTTTATTGCCGGGCCGTGATAACGAAAAAGTAAATAAAACCAGTTGCTAAATTAAGAAAAAAAATCCCCTAACACGTGGTGTAGCCAGAAACCCTGTTTTGTGGGTCCTTGATACCGAAAAACCAATTGAAAGGAAAACGTCCGTCTGTCCGTCCGTCCGTCTGTGGTGAACACTGCTAGCGCCTAAACCATACGTACGATTTCTTCCAAAATGGATATTCCCCGGTCGATCTGATTCTAGTCGAAGCTTTGAGATTTTGAAAAAGATTCTTCAAAATTTGGGGGTACTTTATATGAAGCCCCCCGGGGATTTTCAAAATTTTCTCAAAAACGGCTCCAAATTTTTTCTTTAAATTTCTTGTATGAATAGAGTAAAATACACTTATTAACATGGCATAGGTCCGATTTTCACGATAACTCTGAATTTTCGAAAATTGTGAAAGTTTGAATTTTTTTCGGCGTCTTTCTCCAACTACAAAATTGAAGATAGAGATTTTTCCTTCAAATAAAATTTGTTCTGCATATTGAGTTCTTTCATAAAGGTCATGTAAATGTTTTTCAAAATTTTAGTAGTTTTCGTGCAATATTGCGTGCAATATGTGCAATTTTAAAAAATTACAAAAACAAGATTTTCTCAAAAACGGCTCCAAATTTTTTCTTTAAACTTTTGGTAGGGATAGTGGTAAATGTACTCTATCAGATGACATAAAAGCCATATTGCTCTATCGGTTGTTTTTTTCAAAAATTACAAAAATGTAATTTTTTTACTTGTCTCTCACGTCGTTAATATTTACATTATCGGCGATTTTTTCACATTATTATATTTACGAGTACATGTGCTTTAAATAATGTCAAGTAAAGTTTCTCGAAAACACAACCGTTTTCTGTGAAAAGTAGCTCAAATTTCGGCATTTTCAGAAACGCTCAAACGCCATTTTCTCATATATGGCTGCAAATTTTTTCTTGAAACTTTTGTAACGGATAGTGCTAATTACACTCTTTAGTATAGCGTAAAGTTTATTTTGAGTTATTTTTGTTTTTTTCAAAAATTATATAAATGTAATTTTTTGAAAGATCTCTCACATCTTTAATATGCACATTACCAGCAATTTGTAAAGATTATTATATTTGTGAGTGTAAGTGCTTCAAATAACTTCAAATAAAGTATTTTGAAAACTCAAAAATTTTCTGTGAAAATGAGCTTCAAATTTCGCATTTTTAGTAGCGCTAAAACGCCATTTTCTCTTAAACGGCACATAATTTTTAAAAGAAAATTGCCATTTAGGCCTTCTTTGTGTTCTAAAATTAATAGTTGCCCGGGAAACCGTTGTTGGCCATATAAATTATTTCTAGGATTATTTTAGTTGAAAAAAATGGCTAACTTATTGTCAGTGTTTGAGGATGTGATATATATGAGTTGAAGAGGCATGGAGCGCTGTGAACGATGATGGAATATAAAAATAACACAATACCATAATTTATTTTTTAATTTATTGTAATTTATTTTTTGAAATGATGTACATTGCTAATTATAATAATTTTACTAAAAAACATATCAATACCTCAACGCAATAGAATGTACAATAGTTTTTGTTATCTCATCTTTAGCTAACACAAATAAACTGGATGGTTTGCCCACTCGAGAGCATGCCACGTATAAGTGACCGTGTGAAAAACATGGTGTGCTAAAAAATAAGCCACAAACAGACATCGTTTGGCCTTGAGAGTTATTGACAGTCATCGCTAATGCCTATCTTAACGGAAAATGAAGACGTTTAAATCGAATTGGCACATCTGTGGGTATAATAGGGACCCGTGGCTGTAATATATTCTCACCTCGAGATTTGCCATTTAAAATGATGGCTTCGATGACGTTTTTCATTAGAGCCCTGCAAATTAATCATAAATTATTTAAAAATTACACCGAAATAGAAAAATGATATTTGTAAAAATTACGATTAACGCACACACAATAAAAATAATGGCCGAAAACTGTAGGGAGTGAGAAACGGCTTATTCTCATGAGAGATCTCATCCCTACCATAGAGTAAAGATGTCTATGTCCCTACTCCGTGCTACTTACTGGGTCAGAAGCAACGTTGCCAGATGTGAAACTTCCGATTGAGAAGTTTTAAGTTCGAAAATGCGGATTTCTTCTAATGAGTGCGGATTTGCTACGTATAATATAATTTAAAAATAGGGGAAAACATGAATAATTCATATATCGACATAGAATTCCGTTTTATTAATTATATAAATGCGGTATTGTCACTATTTGTTTTTTTTCTATGTTTATTCTCACTATATATAAAGTTCTCGATTCACCCAAGAAATTAAAAATATAAAATATCAGTATTTTTATTATAAATGTACTTTCAATTTATTTTTAATCTCAGTTTAATATGGAACCAAGTAACTTACTTTCAACATTTTTATTTTCAATATCCGCGAAAGTGCATCATTTTTCCGGCTTGAATAAAAGCAGTAAGAATCCGAACGACGTTCCGTTCGTATTCTTATTTGCCGTATTCGAAAACATCTAACCAACATGTTCTCACGTATTTGTCCTCTGAATCTCTAACAGTAAGACAACAAAGGACGGAGTTCACGACTACACCTTGGTGCTTGATCATCAATTTTCGAAATCGGCAATTGGATAAAGCCCTAATGATTGGTAGATGATTGGTGTTTTATTGCTTTCTACATTAATCGAATAGAGAGAGACAGCATTTTCAACATTCAAACTTTGTCAACCATAGTTAGCGGGGCATCTAAACGATCATAGTAATAACTGGGGAAGTGAAAAAATGGATTTTAGTCCACTATCATGGAAATGCAGATTTTTTTTGCATCCTCATTGCTTAATGCGGATTAGGAGATAATAATGCGGTATAAATGCGGCAATGCGGTACATCTGGCAACACTGGTCAGAAATGACGCTTGTAGACGCCTTGCGGGATACTGATCAAGTGATAATTACATCATGTAAATGAATTAGGGTTTTTTACCTATTGTTGCACTAAATAGAAGTCAAAACGAAAATCTATATATTAAAAGACAGCAGGAGAAAATAATTAACGATAATAAATAAATCTTCTCTAAAGAACAATCATTTAAAAATTGGTATAAAATACATGTACACATTTTAACTGTTCAACAATGAATCTGTTCCCCATTATGTACATTCGAGAATTTAATATCAACTTCCGAAGGCTAACTAAACATTAATTAATTAAGGCAACAAACATCACAAATTATTAAAACAAAGTTCCTAGTCACAAGGTCGTATCTACCTGTAGTCAAATAGTAATTGCTGTGCTTTTTTCTCTGCTAATAATAGAATTAATGATATATTAGTCTCTAATATGCTTAAGAGTCCTCAAACCTAACGCAACAAAGTATGGCGGAGACAAACATTTTTCTAGCTGAGCCGGCAGACGTTGTTCTGCCCCTATATCTCTCTTCTCCGGCTCTCTCTCTTTCTTTGTCTTTCTCTCTTTCCCGGCTCTCTTTCTTCGTCTTTCTCTTCTTTCCCGTCTCTTTCTCCGTCTCTCTCTCTTTCACCGTCTCTCTACGTGTTGTTCACATCATTTTATAGCAGATTCTGCACATCGCTAAGCAGGTGCGTAATATGGAGAAACACCGTTGTAGCGGGTGAAATACCGCCATGTGAAATACCTACCGTGTGTAGCGGGTTGCCTAAAAATTTTTGTCGAAAAAATAAAATAAATGGAGTGTACCACCCTTATCACTAAGGGGCATAAAAATTGATAACAACCTATTTTAAAACCTACTGAATACAGATATAAAATTTCATCAAAATCGGTCCAGCCGTTTCGGAGGAGTATGGTAACTAAAACTGTGACACGAGAATTTTATATATGGGTCATTCCATTTTAAATCAACTCAGTTTTTTACCTCACCATTTTAGATTCAGATGAAATTTGACCATAGATAGTATGAATGAAGAACAAGAAAGCCACAAATTTTGAGTAAAATATTTCCACCCGTTTGTGAAATATAGCCATGTAAAATTTTACAAAATTAGGTTCCCGAAAATGTTTAAATTGATGTAGAACCTCTCCAAATAAGATAGAGAGCTGGAACAAGTGTCATTTTACAGATGTCTTTATGGCCTTTATGTGATATCAACTCAATAGAGGTTGGGTTAAAAAGTTTTTCAAATTTGAATTTAAAATTTTAATTTTGAGGTTTTTCAAAATACTCATCTTCAAAAAAATTGAAAAAATTCTAAAATAATCCTTGTATATTTTCAAACAGATGGTGCAAGTTTAAAATGGGACTGCAATGGGTTCATATGTTAATCTTATTTAAAATGCACAATATTACTTACTCTAGATTTACTGATTTAAAATGCATTTTATTTCAAATTATAAGACCTAATATATACAAATTATTATTTAGTGTTTTTGTTGGTGAGGTGTTGTGTTTATTGTTGTGTTTTGTTGTTGTTGTTGTTGTTATTATTATTATTATTAGATCGCGGAACTTCATGCATATATTTACTGACTGTGCATATCGAAAGAAATGTATATAACTTTACCTATCACCAAAAATAAAACAAACCATGGTCACCTTTCAGTTGATGAACCAGGTACGTGGGAACCTAAACATTTACGCGAAATGAATCGTTGAGGAAAGAACACCAACTTTGAGCAGCGTCAGCTGGTTATTTACCATCATGCAAAGAATTATGATACCCAAATGTTGCAAAATGCCATTAATGAAGAAAGCACAGTGAGTGACATAATCTCATGGTACATCAATGAATAGGCGATTGAACTGCAACCCGGAGGAGAACGCCCGAAGACATTTTCTGATCGAGAAGGGAATTTCGTAGTGAAAATAATATAGAAGGACCCTCGTATTAATGCACCAAAAAATACTCCACAGTTATGAATTGGCATGGCAAGAAAGTAAATCCCGAAACAGTGGGAAGGGTACTAAGGAGGTCAATTTGCATAGCCGCGTTGTCAGAAGAAATCTCACTGTAAGTTGCAAGAGAAATACCGAAAAGATCTGACTTCGATCCACTTCTCCACAAAAAACTGGAGTATATGCACTTAAATATACGGCATACATTAAAATACGCAGTTAAACTAAAAAATAGCACACCTGAAAAATAAAAATAGGGTAGATTTGTTTATTTTTGGTGATAGGTAAAGTTATATACATTCCTTTCGATATGCACAATCAGTAAAAATATGCAATTGCATGAAGTTCCGCAGTCTAATAATAATAATAATAATAATAATAATAATAATAATAATAACAATAATAACTATAATAACAACAACAAAAAAAACACAACACACTCACCAACAAAAACACTAAATAATAATTTGTATAATTAGGTCTTATAATTTGAAATAAAATGCATTTTAAATCAGTAAAATCTAGAGTAAGTAAATATTGTGCATTTTAAATAAAGATTACCATATGAACCCATTGCAGTCCCATTTTTAAACTTGCACCATCTGTTTGGAAATATACAAGGATTATTTTAGAAGTTTTTCAATTTTTTGAAGATGAGCATTTTGAAAAACCTCAAAATCAAAATTTTAAATTCAAATTTGAAAAACTTTTAACCCAACCTCTATTGAGTTGAATATCACATAAAAGGCCATAAAGACATCTGAAAATGACACCTGTTTCAGCCCTCTATCTTTATTGGAGAAGTTCTACATCAATTCAAAAAGTTTCCGGAACCCAATTTTGTAAACTTTTTCATGGCTGTATTTCACAAATGAGTGGAGATATTTTACTCAAAATTTGTAGTTTTCTTATTCTTTATCCATGATACCTATGTGTCAAATTTCATCTGAATCTGAAATGGTGAGGTAAAAAATTGTGTTGATTTAATATGGAATGACCATATATAGATATTCCGTTCTACGAAAAGGAAACCGAAAAATTAAGAAATGTCAAAAAAATGTAGTTTGTGCGGTGATAGATGGCAGCTGGCAAGAAAGAGTATGTGGCAGTTCCAAATAGGTAGCGAAATCCCCAGGAAATAGGAAAACTAATACGGAAAGTCTGTGCCATTCTGTAGCACCACTAGTTATATGTGATTTTTCATTGTTAACTTACCTTTTTGCATCCGTACTTTTGCTAGAATGAATGCTTTTCTGGCTGCCTATTTCAATAAAAATAAATTTCTACGTACTTTAGGTAAAATAAATGTCGGAACTTCTGGACTCTGCTTATGACAATAATTCTTCTCGTCGCATGATTGCAAATGTATCAAGCAGAGCTTGCGATCATGCGACTTCTAGCGGCAAGACGGAGAAAGACGCGAAATGCCGTGTTGATATTCCATCGTGGCCATAGGGGCTTGACGGGCAAAGTTAGAAAAATCGCCCTATAATTTGTGTCGTGTCTGCAGGTGACGGGTGATTGTGAGAGCGGGGCGCGGGGGGTGGAGCTGAGGCTGGCGCGCCACCGGCGCTGCTACTAGCTGCGGACAATGTGGAGGCGGCGGTGACGCTGCTGGATTCGGCGCCGCACTGCCCCCGCGCCGCCCCCGCTGCTGCCATCTGGATGGTTGCGCCCCCGCCCCCGCGCGACGGACCGGCTGCTGCCGCTCTTCCAGAAACTGTGGGGCGGCTGGAGGACACTGCGTGTTGTCGCATGGGGTCGGGTCGGTACTGGGGGTGGGGCCGGGGGTGTGACCGGGGGTGTGACCGGGGGTGTGACCGGGGGTGTGACTGGAGGTGTGACTGGGGGTGTGACCGGGGTGGGACCGGGGATGGGAACGTGGATGGGACCGGGAGTGGGACCGGGGGTGGAACCGTGGGTGGAACCGTGGGTGGGACCGTGGGTGGGATCGGGGGAGGGACCAGGGGTGTGACCGGGGGAGGGACCAGGGGTGGGGACCGGGGGTGGGACCGGGGGTGGGACCGGGGGTGGGACCGGGGGTGGGACCGGGGGTGGGACCGGGGATGGGACCGGGGGAGGGAGCGTTGCCTGGGCTTTTGACCCCTTTCACCCTCCTCGTGGCCGCGTGCTATCCGTGTCCCTTCAAACCCCCTCGCCGCCATGCGCCCCCTGTGGGACGACATGCGCGGCCACCCCTTGCGCCTGAGCCTGGTGCCGCGCAACCCCCTTGTCATCCCGCAGAAATCGACCGGCAACAAGACCAGCTACGCGGGACTGGATGGATACCTGTACGAGGCCTTGCATGATGCCATGAACTTCACTCCGGTCCTGGTGACCCCCTCAGATGGTCTCATGTATTCCGTCAGGTATGAGAATGGTTCAGTCTCTGGGCCATTGAATGACCTGTCCAATGGTGTCACCGAAGTAGCTTTCAACAATGTTGCCTCGGGAGTCATCGGAAACATTAATGTCGATATCATATTACCTCCTATTTACTACGCAAATATTCTCTTTTTGATTCCGAAAGCAGGGAAAATTCCATCTTGGAATCTAATTTCCAATATATTCTCTTGGGAGCTGTGGTTAACCGCTTCTCTTTTCTACTTTCTCTCCGCATTATTCCTTTTCTTTCTCGGAAGTACAGAAGGAAAGCGAAGCAAAACAAAGAGTCCATTTCGTATCACCCACAGTTTCATCGAAGTTTTTCATTACTTCATCACGGCACCCTTTTCAAAGATGGACGCGCACGAAACTGGGTCTGTTCAGGCGTTTATAGCATCGTGCTTGTTACTGGGAGTCGTGCTTATCACGCTCTTCCAGTCCGCGTTGGTGGATATCCTCACGAACCCTCGCTACTACCCGGACATCGACACCGCCCAGCAATTGCTCGACTCACGCCTCCCAGTGGGCACTGACGTCATCGAGATTGTCTCCGCGTTGGAGAGGTCGGATTCCAAAGCGCTGCAGAGCCTCGGGAAGGACAGTCTTAAGATGTCCGCTACAACGTGCGTTGTGTGGATCCTGCTGTACAAGAACGTGTCCACCGTGACGGACAGCCTGGGCAGCGCGGTGATTCACGGGCTGGTGCCCAACGCGGACTCTCACCTGCATGCCGCGCGGGAGACCGCTGGCACGATCTTCGCCGTGCATGCAGCTCGCAGGTAAGGATATTATGACGTTCACAAATAACATGAAATCTCAAACACCACAGTTTATTTTAGCAATGGTTTACTATAATCCGGACATACACACCATATACAATCACAACTGTTCACCGTTTATACAAAGAGAGAGTGATAGTGAGAGCGAGTGAGAGCGAGAGAGAGAGCGAGAGTGAGCGAGTGAGAGAGCGAGAGTGAGAGAGTGAGTGAGAGAGCGAACGACAGAGAGAGCGAGGGCGAGAGCGAGAGAACGAGAGAGCTAGAGAGCGAGAGAGAGCGAACAAGAAACCGAGCGCACGAGAGAGAGAGAGAGCGTAAGAGAGAGAGCGAGTACCACAGGTCCCTACTTTCCAATAAACTCTGGGGCGCTATCAAATAGATTGAAGACACTTAACTTTCTGCACAGGTTCTAAGACTCCGTCATTAACTCCCAACTGACACGTTTGATCTTCAATGGATCTCAATTTACAAAAAAAGGGTTTTATTACAATTTATACCAATATAATTGTGATAATATATTATAATATAATATATAATATAATTGAAAGTTTTAAATGACAAAAATATACGCATTCATAATTTGTCGTTTTCAGATTTTATTAGTGGGTTACGTTACGACGTGAGCAATCAGCTTACGAAACACCATAAAGTAACAAACTTTACAGTATTACGCAAGATGATTGCTCATGTTACTTTTTGAACTTCTATAAATACTAGTAATAATACATGTTATCGCCAGTCTTTGATTGTCTCTAAAATCAATAAATTCTGTTTTCAGTGGAACTGATAGTGGGTAGACATCTCGATTTCAGTAGCTTAAACTAGTTTATAGGTGAATTTTGTAGAACAATGTGTGTTACCTAACATCGCATTTGAACGAGTAAGCCAATGTAAAAAGTAGAAAAATGAAGCGTAATAGTACTTACAGACGCAATACTAAAGAAGGGGGTGCGTTGCAGGGGCTCCCCGCTGTCGGAGCGGCTGAGCGCGCTGCACTTCCGGGCGGTGGAGTCGGGGCTGCTGCGCGCCTGGCACGACATGATGGTGCAGCGCATCGGGAAGGTGGGGCGCGCCAGGTACGGCCTTCAGGACACACGCCGCATTCACAGAGAGATGCATACATTTATTCCGCGAATAGTTATAAAAACTGACAGAATTTGATACTACTTCTACTGCTACTACTACTGCTGCTCCTGCTGCTCCTGCTGCTGCTCCTGCTGCTGCTCCTGCTGCTGCTCCTGCTGCTGCTCCTGCTGCTGTTGCTCCTCTTTCTACTCCTACCACCATTACTACTCCTACCCCTACGACCACCACGACCACCACCACCACCACCACCACCACCACCACCACGGCCACCACCGCCACTACCACTACCACTATTACTGCTATTAATTCAATGATAATACCATAACAATACAGTAACAACACTATAATATTAATCATACAAGAATATTACAGCAGTAATAATACAATAATAATACAACAATAATATACAACATAACAAATAATGATAAGTAAACAAGAGAAATAAAATCAAGGGCAAACCACAGCAACATAACTATTGCATCAATTTTAGGTATGCTATTGCTTCACCTCACTTCACTACACTAACTACTTTCCACCCTTGGCCCCATTTCACTTCTTTTTTCTTACCCGATTTCCTCACTGAACATGTCACTGAATCCAACACTACACTGCACTATGCCGCTCTGCACTTAAATACAAGTAGTACATTTCCCATTCTCAAAAGCAAATACGAACTAGATAATATTGTTAATATAAATCAACTAGCGTACTCGTACCCGAGAACTCTCGCATGCTATACACCACACTGTTCTTTATTTTCCATTTCCATATTAAGTCAGTAAAACATATTTTTCTTCAAGACCTTCTTATCCTCCATCACTTGTTCCATGTTAATGTATGGTTTTATTTAAAAAAATGTTTTGAAAACATCGACATTGACGTCACATTTCTAACTTCAACCATACGACAGCAATACATTTGAAGCATTGGCCATTAAAAAAAATAATAATATACATATTTTCGTTAATAAGAAATTACGATGATGGAATCTTTGATATTCTTCAGTAAATAAATAATATTACAAAATAATACAATATATCGCTTAGTTTTATGTAATAAACCTTCTGAAATTACAAGTACCATTCAAAAACTACCATAACCAGTCACATAACTCAAATTTTCACAATCTATGAACTTCAAAAATATGTAGCTTGATGTAATGTAATGCTTGAACATTCTCGGCACGCTCATGTTGCGGGTCGGATTGTTGTTAATAAAACGTATTTGTGTACGCAACCAGTGACCAAGTGACCAACATTGATCAATTTTTTTTCAATCGATTAGGCAAAGACTTTACACATATAGCAACACTTAGAAAAAAATCATACAAAATAAATACAGGATGTCCAGGGAGGAAACAACCAAACTTCCAAAATAAGCCCGTAAGTCAATTTTAAGTGTATTTTCCTTAATAAATTCCTAATAAATAAATTCTTTCCTTATAATAAATTCCTTCGAGTGGCTAAGCCGCAATAAGCATTCAAAAGCTGATTTGAAAAAATACTTTCTAAGCAAAAATTTACATTTCAGGCACATATAAACACTCCAGAAATGTAAATTGATGATTTTTTTACAAAAGAAATAAATATATTTGTTCACACAGAAAACGTGACACAGAAATTAGAAGCAGAAGCAGAAATTTAAAATCATCCCAATGTGTTTCACTGCATTACGCATGGTACGACCTGATATCACGCATGGTTTCACCCCCCCCCCCGTCGTTTCAGAGCAGCGGGGAAAATTGCCGAGATCAACAACACGGGGAAGTCAGATGTGGATCGCTGGAGTAATGAAAAAATGGCCCGCAACCACTTTAAAGGTTTTAGTTGTGGCTCCTGAGGCCTTGCAAGTTGGACACCCCTGATCAAGGCGATCCGAGACGAGCCGCGTCACTGTCGTGGTAGCTGATGTTTCGGCCAATACGCTGTGGTCTTCCTCAAGAGTGTACTGAGTGAGTACGCTCATGATTAAGACTGGCTAATCTGGACTTTTTCTACAGAGCTCAGACAGATGATTCTCAAAAACAGTTTCTTGCGTACATCCGAGCAATGGCTAAGCTAAATTTGTGATAATGGCTAAAACACATCCGAGCTAAACTACATTTGTGATAATGATGGCGAAATCAAGCGATTTGAAACAAAAAAAAAAAAGAAAAAAGAAAAACCAATCTTTCTTGGTATCTTGGTTACTTACAGTAGGATTGAAAACGGTGTGGTTGTTCACAATATTCACTGGCCTACACAATACAAACTTCGGCCTCGGAAGCGTACATAATCGTATCAAGTCGCACTTCATCGTGGCTAGCCACCGTGGGCGTGGGCGTGCGCGTGCGCAGGTACGCGCGCGTGCTGGCGGAGGCGCCGGCGCCGGGCGAGCGCGTGTTCGGCGTGCGCGACGTGGCGCTGGCCTTCTGCTGCTGGCCCTGGGCGGCGGCGCCGCCGCCGTCGTCTTCGCCCTCGAGGTGCTCGCGGCCGCCCGCAGGAGCTCCCCGAGGCCCGACGGCGCGCCCTGTTTCCGGGTGGGCAGGCGGCGGGCGCCGCACGCGCCCCGGGCAGTCCCTGCACGCCTCCCCGCACGCCAACGCGCGCGCCGGTTGGGGCGGGCGGCGCTGCTGGAGGAACCGGCGTGGTTTTGAGCAAGAACAATTCGCCGGAGGCAAAGGAACAGGAAAACGCCATGCCGCCACGCGCACTACATATGAAAATTCAGCGATACACGAATAGGAAAGTTGTAAATAACACAGTGCGCCAGGAAAGACTCTTCGCACTGAGCCAAATTAGAGCCCTATATTACAACCTCCATTTATGATGTTGGCAATCGTTGGCAGATCGTTGGGGAACTAGTGAAGGGGACAGCACTTCCAGCATCTGAGTATAGTGAGTAAGCAATTAGCGTTTTCAATTCGTAGCTCGTGCTATCAACATAATTTCTCTTGGAAGAGTTCTCTCCAGCAAGGTCCTCTCCAGCGACTGCGAAGAGACTTTCCTGGCGCGCTACTTAAACTTAGATGTCCGGGAAACGTCGCGTCCTAGGCACAGATGCTTAATAATAAAATGTATATTAATATTCTAAAATAAATCTAAAAATATTAAAATACTATAAAAATTATAGATTTTATGTTTGTTTTATTTTGCTTTTACAAGTTTATTGGTGTAATTATATTGAGATATGTTCTTTTCCCCTTCCACCTCCCGCTATTTTACTATCTTTCATGGTTAATATTCAAAATAATAACGTCTATTTTTTACGTTAGCCGGCTCCCTTTCTGTCCAGACTTACCTTTCTATCGCTGCAGTAGGACGACAGATCTTCCAATGGGAACTTTTCCCTTTATGTATTATAATATCATTTGTTGAAACCCTCTTGTATATAAAACATTTTCATACGTTTTTTCAATAAGATATGTGCTTGTTGAAATATGCTTTGGTAAGTTCTCTCCCAACTAAATTATATTTTGTAATTATTACTTACATTTTTCACTTACTCTCGAACTTTCAAAGTTTTCATTCCCTGTTTCAGGTTCTCATCGGTGCCTCTACAATACTTTGTGCAAAATGTGGGTTGTTCCCAATAAAGCAATGTTTGCACTTCCCAGTCTTGTCAATGACGTAGACGTTTGGCCAAATTCTTATACATATTTTGTGGAACAAAGCTCCGGTAACTATTAGTACGACCTGTGCTTTTACGCCCCACATTCGGTTGATAGCGATGTCTAAACAAAATTTAAGACGTTTCTATTCCTCCTTGGTTACGACGTTTTGATCGTACGGTACAGCAACATCTACAAGTAGGCACGTTTTCTTCCCCAAATCCCGGTTAATAATATCCGGTTTGTTTGCCGCTATCATGCGATCAGTTTGAATTTTTTGGTCGTACAGTATTGTACACAGTTCAACAGACGTCAACGATTTTGGTGTGTACCTCTTGAAGCACGTGTTTGGAACTTCGAGTGCGGTACAGATCTGCCAGTGGAAGTAACTACACCCTCTGTCGTGTCTCTTTCAAGTATTTAGTCTTTGCTAGAATTGGTCAAGCTGAGATAATATGATCACTAGTTTCTACTTGTTGTGGAAGATGCAGCATTTATCATGTTAGGAAATTTTTGAGTTTGGGAAACTTCTGATTCTGGCTTCATTCTTTCCCTTTTAAGCAACATAAATGGTTGATCGTTATTGATCTGCACCTTTTCCATTCCTTTTAGGTATTGTTCATAGAGTGGTTTGTCTCTCCACGATTTTTTTAAATATTTTTTGTGTCTCACATTTCATGTTAAGTAACATCAAAAGTTTTATTATTCTGGTTGTCTTGGGTAATCTTCTTCACAGTGCTTCTTGCTACACTTACAATGACTCTGCTTCCCATTCATTGGTCAGATTTAATGATCTGTCTTATTAATGGATCATCTTTATTGCTGACTATATACTTTCTCATCCCGACTATTGCATTGTGCCAGGAGGCTTCAGTATGGCAGAGGGCACTTCCTCCTTCCTTACGTGACACATGAAATCTATGTCCATGGGCTCGAGGGCGGGCGATATGATGCATTGTAAGCAGTTCTGATTTTTCGATCCCCGATTTGAATTTATTGTTTATTATTATTATTATTATTATTTAATGTTGTGTAGTATATTTACAATTTTTCAATTCTCACATGTATAATGTAAATACTGTAATATTTATTTCTCAATTCTGGGTGCTCGAAAAAGGAAAATATTTGTTTGTTACTATTTTCCTGCTTTTCTCATGCATAATATTAATAATATAATAGTTGTTTCTTAATTCAAACATTACTATTATGCCATCTATTTTCCGATTATATTTGATGTTCTAAATATATTCATTCGTGGGTAGCGACATACCAGCAACTTACGTTGCCATATGCTGACGGGCTGTTCATACGAAGCGACGATTTTTGAAAACTTGTAAGTAAATACTCTTTGATTGCAATTTCACTACTAAACAATGAGCCTTATTAAGAATAAAATAATATAACATTTATGTCATCAATATCATTAATAAAACGTATTGAAATATGAGCTCATCTTATACTGATGTACAAGTGTGTATTTCATACTTAATAGTGACCGGTTCTTTTGGGCAATTCAAATTAAATGATTACTTTTGGATTGTTTAAATTATTTCTCTTCAAGTCGAGAAATATAACTTTTAACGCTTACATACGTCTTCTTCGCAAGCTTCCACGCTTCTCGGATGATCTCGTACGTTGTGTTGAATGTCCAAGGCTTCCGCGACGATTTCTCTTGTCTACCACCGAATATCCGTCGTTTGATTTTCTCGTATTTTATCTTTTGCGTTTTCTACCCAAAATCACTGCCGAATGATTCTTAACAACTATAATATTTAGTTTTTAAACAAGTCCATTATATAGTGTCTAATGCCGAACGAAACACTTTCTCACTCCATCACCATGGATGGGTGCCTCGCACCGACTACTTTTTCTAACATAAATTACATTTTCATCATATTAATTAACGAACTTATTCCTGAACTAAAACAATATTTTCGCAAATATGCTTTTCTGTCCAGTGTTCGAATATTAATCTATAGAAAATTGTCAGTCTAAGAATTAACATTATTTTGTAATTTTTAAAATGGAATGGAACGATATGTTTACTCTCCTGAACTAGAAATCGGACTGTTTTTAACACAATTCAATCAAACTCTGCTAACGCGATCCCTTTCGGCACGAAGATTAGCATATACCTTACCACAATCCGACCAGTTCGACGTCTGCGGTCATAAGAAAAAATGTCTAGTTACAAATACGCCTGTAGCATCTAATTTTTATTTACATGGGCCTTTCTCTCTACAAAAATTGTGGTGTCTGAAATGTTTTCGCATCTGTTGCTTATTTACATTTCGTACCAAGGTAACACCCTAGCAGTTTAACTTAGTATTTGTCAGCGTGCACGCTTTACATGTCATGACTCCGGGTCTGATTTCCCGTCGTCGACCCCGGGCAAGATGATAGTGTGCGTTTTCCTTACGATGTTCCAGTATACGTTGCGGTGTGACGATGAAGCTATTCACTTATCAGGTTGAGAAGACCAGAATAACGCTTGTGGATGTCTTCGTGCTAATCACTAGAGACCGGATAAATACGTAGTATGAAACGTGAAAATATGTACATAAATATTTAATCAAAACAATATGTAACAAATATGTAAAATCGGAAATAATATGTAATATTATAATACTCAAATTATAAAACTCATTTACATAATACGAACTTATATTTATAAAAAATTTCCTACAGAAATTTTGAAAACAATGCAAACGTTTTTGAAACTCCTTTTGAATGCAGAATTTGATGCACACTTGAACTATACAACTTTCCCATCAATTGTAAAACCGTCACAAATTGTTATCCAGGAATGTAGTTTAGCCGCCAGACTAGACGCATAGAAGCCATCGTACAAACTGGCGAAATCTTCAACCAATCATCACTGCAGTATGGAATATTCTCATCGAAGTGCTACACGACGGAGATCGCCAAAGTTTCTTGGAAATAAAGATTAAAGGTCGCCAAACGCGGCGTCAATGATACTTTTCACTCCTAAAGGTGAGAATGATCTGTCGCGAACGCGCACTTCCCGCCACTGAGATGACTGAAGCAGGCGCGTCGGGCAGTGATAATATCCAAGGTGCGTCAAGCTGGATCAGCCATGTCAGCTCCCCGGAATGAAACATGTCTAATGATTTATTGCTAATTAATTGCCACAATTTCGACTTAATTTCCACGTATCTTTAGGGCGAAAACGGGTGTGAGCAGGCTTGACGCGACACCAGCACAGACAGTGAAATTCGGGTCGCAGGTCCACGGATAATAATGTATTGCGGTCCCTCCAATAATGTATTGCTAATTAATTGCCACACTTTCGAATTAATTGCCACCTATCTTCGAGGCGAAAACGGGTGTGAGCTTGCTTGACGCGACGCCATTACATACATCAGTGAAATTCGGGTCGCGGGTCCACAGAAATCCTCCAATAATTTATTGCTAATTAATTGTCACAATTTCGAATTAATTGCAATTAAGCAGAGATTGCGGCAATTAATTAGCAATAAATCATTAGACATTTTTCATTCCGGTGAGCTGACATGGCTGTTCCAGCTTGACGCACTTTAATGTCCGACCGCGTCTTCATGAAGCCACTTTCTGCATAAAGCGTACCACAAGTAGAGTACGCAGTAGCACGCAGTAATAATAGGGGGAAAGTGCTGATTTTTTTGAAAATATTTCTTTTCATACAAATGTGTAAGAAAATTGATAAAAAAATATGTTGAGAAAATAGCGAAATACGTAAAATATGTAATAAAGTACCAAACGTGTAAAAATATGTAACGAAACAATTGGATATTGTGTTAGGATGGCGACAATTTGTCAAGATTAAAATTTTGAGAACGGTAAGTAGAAAGGCAAAAAATATGTAATGGCATATAAATCCGGTCTCTACTAATCACACGTACTCCCTCGAACCTGGCCGCGACGCCGGGACGCCGCTGGTCTGGCATGGCGCGTACATGGGCTGACGCGCCGAGTACAATAAAAAATCAAGGTAACACGGCAATATTTCATAAGTCGAAATTCCTCACTAATATTGCATAAGTCGAAATTCACTCATAAATAAATTACAATGGACGTCATTTTAAATTATTTATAGTGAGGGGGTTCTTTTGGCTTACCACACTTGTATGTATATATACTCTAATTGGAAAATGTATCATAATTTCTGAATTGTAAGCAGCATTGGTGTTTAGTGTCTATAAATGAAATAGACTCTAAAAACCACATTGTTGGTACAATAAAAAATAAAAAAGAGAAACGTAAATAATTAGCAAGTATATTATCACGTAAACAAGTAGTTGTTAGATATTTTCGACAATAGTACGAGGACCATGCTCTCTCAATTACAATAAAGAAATTCAAAAAGACCATATCATCTCGTTTTCTTAGAATTTGCAAGTTCTCAATTAATACGCACCCCAAAGCAATAATAATTCAGAGCAAAACATTCAAGCTTATCACCGTATTCATTTTAACAAAGAAATAATTTAATATACATAATTAACCTTTAATCAACCCAAGGACATTATTACACTCAAATGAACAAAACCGTATAAATCATTTATCAAGGACAAACTCATTTTATTTATAATCAACTTAAATTCTGAAGTTAGGTTGTGACATTTTGAGACAAACTTAAGTCACCGTGATTTCATGAAAGTAATTAGCTCAAAAGAGATGGACAAAGTAGTTCAGTGCAGTGCTGTTCTCTTCTCCTTGGCCGCTTCCGCCGACATGCCCTTCTTCATCTTGGCGACGATCCAGTTGAGCATCCGTGTCGAGCTTTCTACGATACCCAGAGGGAACAGTTCCGCGTACTTCTTGTGGTAGCGCGCCAATAGATGCAGGGTCAGATCACGCAAATCCTGAAAATTCACAAAGCAATTGTGATCAATTTTTGCAAGGATGAATACAGATTGACGCGAAATAATTTTCTCCAAACAACTTTTGACACCAGGCCTCGGAGCGTTTTACTTCAATCTCAGTGGCTACTAGCATACATTTAAAAATATATATTGTGATATACCAGAATATGATAGGTTTTATTTAATGATGTTAGTTATACATGGGGTAGATAAATGGGGATTCAATATGGCGGTATGCGGCCTTAGCAACGGCGGCGCAGAGGTTGGCAAGGTCAACAAACTATTCACGGGCCTTGATGACGTCAGGACGCGGCTAGATGGCTGAAGAACCTAAGATATAATTGGTGCAAAAACGAATGACTGACGGAAGTCACGGCTACTCGGATGTGTAAGAGACGCACGGGTTGGCTATAAAAGATCAGATAGTCTAATGTTGCCGCCGTGTTTTGAAATAATAGAAGGATGGACGCCTACCGAGCCATGAAGGGTTTAAAAATGCATTAAACAGGACATTCTGACTCGGGGGTGTCGTAGAGTGAAGATCGTACATTCCGTCTCTGGGTGTCGTGGAGTATAGATCGAACATTCTGACTCTGGGTGCCGTAGCGTAAAGATCGTTTGTAGGCAATATAGTGGGAAAGTGAGACTTGTATAGCTTGTTTTCGGACTTTGTCTTGTGAGAGAAGTGATAGTTTGTTTTCGGACTTTGAAATAATTTACCAGAAGTGATTTTTCGGAGGACTTGTTCAGATTTTCGGACATTGCAGTTGGACTTCAATAGTCTACATAACCGGCGGGAGAGATTAGGAACCGGGAGCGTCGGACAAGACTAACAGATAGTTTAGGCAGTGTGGACTGGACGTGTCAGCGGCGGCGCAAGACCGGAAGAGAGAAGCGGAACTTGGAATTAACAACGGCCAAGTGAGAAGCGACTACGGAGCGTTGGCATGCAAAAACGGTAAAAAATACTGCAGTATAAAAGAGACAATTTATTCAAAAGAGGTCATGACCATCTAATTAATTGTTTTAATTTAAAAAGTTAAATAAATTGTTGAATTTTGTTCTTTGGAAAAGAAAAGAGTTTTTTCATTTGTCAATCATAATTTTTAATTAGTTGAAAGCATAATTATTACATTTCAGATTCCACGCCATACTGTATAGTTGGCAGATCAGGTAATCGGCTATCGAGGCGATAGCGAGTATTTGTATCCGGACCCATCGACCCAAGCTAGCTGGATGTTTAGATAATTTTTGTTAAATCAGATAGAAAAACTTTGATAGTAATTCATGTAACCTGTTTCTGGCGCCCAAATCTTAATAAATTTGGAACAGGACATGATTACAGCCACGCTTTTGATGAGACGTTGAGAAAGGTATATTTCAATATAATATTTTATAATATATAATATTTTAAATATACTAGAATAACAATGAAATAACCCCCCAGAACAACATTTCAAAATAAATTTGTTTGTAGAGGATTATTTCATCTTATTACTCATATGTGATGGAATTCCACAACTTTCTCCTACCTTCACCAATAAGACTTTTTCAAATATCGATAGTAGTTTCTAATAAACAAAATAGACACTTTTGATGGAGTGAAAAAATAACACTTTATTTTTCTAATACGAAAGATGAGACACGAGGCCGATAGACCTTGTGTCCGAATGACATCGAGGATTTAGGAATATCAAATAGATATTTCGATTTTTGAGGGTACTTTATATGAAGTCTCAGAAACATTTACAAAATTTTCTTAAAAATGGCTCCAAATTTTTGATATTATTTTGTCCTCGGATAGTGTAAATAACGCTTAAGACAGTGTAGGTCTCAAGTTCCTTGAAATCCCAGTTTTTTTCCGAAAATAGTAATGTGCAATTTGTTTAGGGAGATATTTTGCCCTTAATGAAATCTGTTCTTTAGATACACACACTGGAATAAGGTCAAGTTCAATTTTTCGAAAATATGAGTTTTTTGTATATAGGCATTTTTTACATTCACGCCTTCAGAAGGTACTACTTAAGAAGAAAGTTATGTAATCCTGCGAGAAAAAGCGGCGAATTTCCGGCAGAAAATCTAATTGCCGGGCCCTGGTAACGAAAAAGTTGATAAATCCAGTTGCTTAATTTAGAAAATAATTCAGTAACAAGTGGTATAGCCAATCATTGTAGTGTTGGTCCTTGATAACGAAAAATCAATTGACGGCAAAACTTCTGTTCGTGTCTGTCTGACGTCTGTCTATCCATCTGTTTACATGTCCGCCTCCGAATTGTCCGACCGTGAAAAAGCTAACAATCTGCTAGCAGCTAAACCGTTTTCTGCAAACCGCGATTTTCTCCAAAATTGATATTCCTCAATCGATCAGGCTGATATCGCGGCCTCTGGAATTTGAAACCAAAATTTAATTTTCGGACGTACGTTACGTGGAGCCCCTGTGACATTTTCCAATTAAAAAAAAATGCTGCAACGTTTTTGATAATGATTTTATTTCGTTATTGATTTTGTTATTGGATAGTGAGAGGGACGGTTAAGAGAATGGTGCAGGCCTCAGGATCGTTAAAGTCCTGATTTTTCGAAAATTGCAAAAATTCAAGTTTTTTGGCGTCTTCCTACAATTAAAATATAAAAGATTGTGATTTTTTCCTCAATTAAGTCGTTCCTTAAAGATAGATTTTGAAATTGGTCGCGAACAATTTTTCGAAAATTTGAGTATTTACCGCGCATCGTTGCAATTTTTAACATTGTTTAAACAATTTTTTCTCAAGAAAGACAGCATAAATTTTAATTAAATTTTGTCCTCGGATAGCGTGAAGGACGCTTAAGAGAATGATGATGGTGTCATGTTCGTTCAAAATTCTAAGTTTTCAAAATTGCAAAAATTCAAAATTTTTTCGTCTTCCTACACCTACGATTAGGAAGATGAACTTTTTAAAAGAAATATATTAATGAAAACAGATCTTCAAATATTGTCAGGTCCAAATTTTCGAAAATGTGATTTTTTTTTGCGAAATTTTGAGTCAAACAGAGGCAATTTTCATTTCCTTTAAATTGTTTTTTAAAAACTGCATACTTTTTTTTATTAAATTTGGACCTCAGGTAAAGTAGATGACGCTTTAAGAGAATGGTGCAGGTATCATGTTTGTTGAAATTCCTAAAATTTATATAATAATTTAAATAATTTAAAAATTATTTTTGAAAAATTTCAATAATAAATTTTTTTCTGCGACTTCTTACAACCATAATTGTTAAGATACAATATTCTTCTTAATGAAATGTTTTTACCAAAAACAGATATTCAAGTAAGGTCATGTAGAATTTTTCGAATATATAAGTATTTTTTGTGGAATTCGGCGGCAAACCGAAGGCAAGGTCACCAAATCCGAATTTCCTGC
Organism: Acheta domesticus; assembly: GCA_031308135.1. Classification (NCBI taxonomy): domain Eukaryota; kingdom Metazoa; phylum Arthropoda; class Insecta; order Orthoptera; family Gryllidae; genus Acheta; species Acheta domesticus. The sequence continues at coordinate 29,338 of JAHLJT010005523.1, forward strand.
GCATCGTAAACGTATTAGATGTGATTCCAGGCAATTGGATGCTACGAGTAGAAGACACCATTTTATTTACCTAGTTTGTGCTTGTCAATTTGTTACCATTGTTAGCCTTTTCCATTTGAATTCGCATGTGTCCGGCTTCCGTTTCCAGAGGCAAGAGCAATTGGGAGCTTGCCCAAAAAATGTTTCGTTCTCTGTGATCGGGGCAATAAAGAAGCTAATGAGAGTATCGGTTGTGTTTGATAAAGACATTCGTATTGTGAAAAATGTTAAACGTGAAAATGCGTTAAAATAGTTGTCAAAGGTGAAAGCAATGGCAAACACTCTTACTTCTTTCCAATTATCTCGTTCGCCTCGTTAATTTTATTTTCTGCTATAAACTGACGATTCAAGCAGCTTTTGGGATGACAATTACAGAATGTCTCAGAATAAATGCTATAAACTTCTAGGGCATGCAGGGCGTCGAAAATGATCAATTTAGTTAATGGAAAGTTGGTGGAAAATTCTCATATAACGATGTCACACATAAGACATTTGCCTATTTTGGTAGACAAATCATCTCAGTTGTGTTTTGCAGGTAGTCGAAATCTCTATAGATTGCACGTAAGAACTTTTCCCGTCCAACACTAATCCAAGATAAGTTGGATACCCGTCAGGGGCAAATATATGTGTAATGTCCTTATTCATTTTCCACTAGTTCATTGGCAAAATTGATCATTTTGCCAACGATTGCCAATTGCCATTTTGATCCCCTCTATCTGCCCTAGAAGTTGATAATATTTATTCTGAGACACTGGAATGCACAGAGTCAATTCGATGACATGACGTTAATAGAAGAATACACTTTGTACTTTTCATTTCTGAAATGTCACCATCTAACGACTTGAAATTAACATTTAACTTGCATTGAGAAATTGTCGTCGCTTGATCTTATATTACAAATATAAGGGCAATTAAAGGCCAAAATTAAGGGCAACATATAACGAAATAATTCTTTAACTAAAATGACTGTAAATTTTGGAAATATCATACATTTCTATTTATTTTAATTTTAAAGTAGATAATTTGCTCTGAGTGGTTTCCAGGCGAATGTCGGAGTAGCAAACTACAATTCGAGTTACGGACCACGGGCGTTCCTTCCTTCTCCACCCTGTCCTCTTTTCTACCTAAAGAATCGAGGAATGCGATGATCCACCCTGTAGCCTATATCCCTGATTTGGAAACTCTCTTCCGAGCTTTGGAGATCTGGAAAAGCAGTAACAAGCTTAGGTCTCCCCGAGGCTTCCCTACGTCTCATGAGCCAGAAACTCTACATAATATTTATTTTCAGTAGTAAATTAGTAATTCTATTACTACAAAAATGACATCATCATTTTACAATATTTATGTTGCGTGGGCATTTTGTTGACGGCAATGTGAATTCCAACTTTTTATTCGCCGATAAAATTATCGCTGTCCTAGAGGTTGTTAATGAATTTAATGGAGTCGGCTAACTCACTCTTTTATGGTAAACCAACACTTCTCGCAAATTACTCAAAAGACGGTTATTTCGGCATAAATTATGGCTGCCACATAAGTTAATGTGATCCATCTTACGACTTAAGAGCTTTAGTTAAAACTCGCAATAATACAATCTTCAATTGATTTTGACCGGCTTGTGAAATCTTTCTGTTTGAAATATAACGCAAGTAAACTGCCAATTAAGTCTCAGAGTCATATGAGGCGAGAGAAATTAATCCACTAAACCACACCATTATCGAACCTGCAAATGCCAATTAAGGAATAACTAGTTGGTACAACCACGAGCTTGAAACTTTGAAAGATTGAACACACCAGATACAAATACTGGAAAGCCATTAATTTTGTTTTAATCATTCGGTAATTCGTCGATGTCGATTTCCAGTATTTCATTTGTTTTCTCATAATCGAAATAATTTCCAGAACATCAAAACCTACTTATACATTTGTTTTTATTATTGAAAAATAGTCATAATAATCATCTTGATACAGTGAAATTTACACGTTTGTATGGCTACAAATATATTGTTGTGAAATATACAGGTTTCAATTCTTTCCCTTCGGTTTCTTCTATTTCTGAAATTTACATTTGATATATTTCAAATGAACATTTACGCCAACAGCCCGAAGCATTTCTCAATCATAAAAGCTTCTGGAATCGCTGTGTATGTCATTGCTACCCGTCACTTTGTCTAATAGCATTCTGCAGATCGAATAAACGGCATTTGAAAATTAAATACAAAACGTGAACGTTTTTCTGATAGATTTTTTAAATTGCAGATATATAAACCTACTCCTATTTTTCAAACAAAATCCTACAGATTTCTGTAGCTAATGATAGCGAGAGTGATGTAACAAATTCATAATTATGCATGTGGCTTCTTGTCACATTACCATATTTTTCGCAAAAATACAATTGTTATGACGCATTCAGATTGGAGTTGACACTAGCGCCGGCAAGAAACGGAGGTGATACACTTTGCGACGCCATCCGCTAAGAGGCCCTTATGTGCATGCGTGTGAATATGGAAAGGCGTGTATGTATGTGTGTGGTGTGTGTGTGTGTGGTGTGTGTGTGTGTGGTGTGTGTGGTGTGTGTGTGTGGTGTGTGTGTTGTGTGTGTGTGTGTGTTGTGTGTGTGTGTGTGTGTTGTGTGTGTGTGTGTGTTGTGTGTGTGTGTGTTGTGTGTGTGTGTGTTGTGTGTGTGTGTTGTGTGTGTGTGTGTTGTGTGTGTGTTGTGTGTGTGTGTTGTGTGTGTGTTGTGTGTGTGTGTTGTGTGTGTGTGTTGTGTGTGTGTGTTGTGTGTGTGTGTTGTGTGTGTGTGTGTTGTGTGTGTGTTGTGTGTGTGTTGTGTGTGTGTTGTGTGTGTGTTGTGTGTGTGTGTGTGTTGTGTGTGTGTTGTGTGTGTGTTGTGTGTGTGTGTTGTGTGTGTGTTGTGTGTTGTGTGTGTGTTGTGTGTGTGTTGTGTGTTGTGTGTGTGTTGTGTGTGTGTTGTGTGTGTGTTGTGTGTGTGTTGTGTGTGTGTGTTGTGTGTTGTGTGTGTGTTGTGTGTGTGTTGTGTGTGTGTGTTGTGTGTGTGTGTTGTGTGTGTGTGTGTTGTGTGTGTGTTGTGTGTGTGTTGTGTGTGTGTGTTGTGTGTGTGTGTTGTGTGTGTGTTGTGTGTGTGTTGTGTGTGTGTGTTGTGTGTGTGTGTTGTGTGTGTTGTATGTGTGTGTTGTGTGTGTGTGTTGTGTGTGTGTTGTGTGTGTGTGTTGTGTGTGTGTGTTGTGTGTGTGTTGTGTGTGTTGTGTGTGTGTTGTGTGTGTGTGGTGTGTGGTGTGGTGTGTGTGTGTTGTGTGTGTGTTGTGTGTGTGTGTTGTGTGTGTGTTGTGTGTGTGTGTTGTGTGTGTGTTGTGTGTGTGTTGTGTGTGTGTGGTGTGTGTGTGTGTGGTGTGTGTGTGTGGTGTGGTGTGTGTATTTTTTTTGGAGGGTAGGTGGAAATCTTCAAAAGACACCTGTGGCCCGTACCACATGATAGTGTGAGATTTTTACCCACTAAAACCACCTCCCTTCTCCTCCACCCTCCCCGCGGAACCGCCGTTAGGCATTACATCACGGGGGAGTGGATCAGAGTGGCTCAGTCACTAGCCACTTCTCTTCTCCAGAACGTAGGAAGGATCCAAGGAGGATCAGTCGACTTCCCTTCTTTCCCTTTCTATTCTCCTGAGCTCAGCTATTGTGGACTGCGCATATGCGCTCACCGCAGCCCAGTTGGTTTCTGAGGGGAGCCTGCACCCGACCATTGCTTCGGGTGTCAGCGGGTCGATCCCGAGTATACTCATAACGTGCCGTTCGCTGCAGATGGAATCGTGGGCACTCGAAAAACACATGCTCGGCGTCTTCGACAGCAGGTTCACATAGTGGACAGAAGGGGGTATTCTCCAACTTGAACCTGTGGAGATATGCCAGAAAGCATCCATGTCCAGACAACAGCTGAGGTCAGCCAGAAGTTTACTTCACCGTGTTTACGGTTGATCCACGGTGCAAGGGAGGAAATCATGCGGTACGTCCATCTTCCTTAATGGACTTGTCCCAGCGATCCTGCCATTCAAGCAGTGTTGTCGAGCAGTTTGGGTTCTCCTCTTCTTTGTGATATCGCCTCCGTCTCTCCTGCGCTAACCGGAGGCATCCCCGCCGATAACACACACTGCATCGTTTGACACAGTGCGGAATGCATAAGCTACCCGCTATGCTGATAACCTGTACACTGACGCCATCCCTCGGACGTAGCTATTTCTTGACGTGGAGTTGGCCCATACTGGGGCTCCATAGAGCAAGATTGACCTGACAACCAAGGCCAGAAGCTTCCGTTTCTCCTGACAGGGCCCTATGTTGGGCATTAGCTCTCGACAGTGCAGCATTAACTACCGCCGCTTTATTGGCTGGCATATGTCAGGTGATCCGTAAATGTCAGACGGGCATCAATCATGATACCAAGATATTTGATTGACGGCTGCGATTGTAGCACGGTGGCTCCAACTTTGATCGTGATGGTTTCTCTCTTTTTCCTGCTAGTGACCAGGATAACCTCAGTCTTGTGCTCAGCTAACTGCAGCACTGAGGACTTCAACCACCGGCTGACAATAGTGATCGCTTCGTTGCAAATGTACACAATTTCCTCAGTATATTTTGCAACGGCTACGATAGCAATGTCGTCCGCGAAACCAATGATATTAGTGCCTTCTGGGAGGGGAAGCCGAAGGACCTCGTCATACATCATATTCCACAATAGTGGGCCCAATACCGACCCTTGTGGGACACCAGCAGTGACATTGTGTACCCTCGGCCCATTATCTGTATGGTAGATCAGGGCCCTATTACTCAGATACTCAGCCACCATCTTCCTCAGATACGCTGGTACCTTAAATCGGTGGAGAGCTAGGTGAACATTACTCCACCTGGCCGAGTTGAATGCATTCTTAATGTCCAACGTAACGACAGCACAATACTGTTTGGGCCTCCCTTCCATCTACTTCCTCCAATTGCTTGTCGGGGCGTGTTAATGACAAGATGGACGGCGTCAACTGTCGAGCGGGCTCTGCGGAAACCATACTGGTTTTCCGAAAGACCTTCTTCTTCCTCTACAGCTTTCTCTAGCCTGGTACTAATTATTCTCTCCAGAACCTTGCCAGCTGTGTCAAGCATACACAGTGGCCGGTATGACGATGGATTTTCAGGAGATTTATTCCCCTTAGGGAGGAGCACCAGACGTTGTTTTTTCCATCTTTCTGGATACACCCCTTCTCTCAAGCAAGAATAGTAGAGATCCACAAAGATGTCGGTGTGGTCGAGTATCGCAGTCTTGAGGGCAATGTTGGGAATGTTATCCGGTCCGGGAGCCTTTGTGTTGCCGATTCTTCTGATTGCGTGAAAAACTTCTTCCTGCGTGACTGGAGGAATTATTTCTACGTCAGATAACGCTGTGTTAACTGTTTCAGCGGGGTGGGTCGGGCATAGGGCTGTCACAATTTTGAGAAACATATTGGGGCAAGTTGGAGAGCGTAGGTGCCTCTGTCTCAACCTACTCATGACCGTGTGTGGTGTGTGTATGTGTGTGTGTGTGTGTGTGTGCGCGTGTGAGCGCGAGTTTGTGTATGCTTATATTCGATCGTGCACGTGGATGATAGAGTGTTCCGGCTTGCTAGTGGTGCAAGGAGTCCTCTACATAATAATTATTTTATTATAGACTCAGTGAGTAGGTAGTTACAGTGATACATATGGAGGCGAGCGTAAGCATGGCTGTTAATGTGTGGGTAAGCGTGCACGCTGCAATACACTTTTTTGGGCTTGACGATTGAGAGACCCGTAATGACGCCGTCACTGGTTTCCTATTGACAGGCGATAACCAGCTTTTCCAAGGATGTGATCTTCCCATGTTGCCACAAACTCGGGATTGATTGATTACTATATAGTGATTCCGGGCACGTCAACTACTAGATCATTAGTCCCGTAAGTGTAAGGCATGCTTTTCGTCGGGGGGACGGTTATCTTGCTTCGCTGGATGGAGAGACCAGGCTCCGAACTACCGTGGGCTAGCGTGGTTTTTCCCAACCAAGTATCTTCCATCATAGGCACACAGTCCCAGCCGGCACCTGTCTCCCGGCATGTGTGGTAGTGTAGTGCATGATAGTATATGTAAGACGTGAGGACAGGGCAAAGAATAGGCGCGTGCTGTCTGTGGCCCGTGTGGAAGGGAAGGGCTCTGCAGAGACGTCAGTTGATGCCCTGACCCACAGACTGATGCCTAGCCCCCCTCCCCCCTAGTACTACAAACTCAGAATAAATAACTAGCAAGATAGAGTGTCGTACCAGCTGAGCTCTTCTACCAAGCATTTTTGGCGTGCAACATCGAACTTCATCTCATTAAAAGTATCCACACAGTAAAAGTATCGGAATGAAAAATATCCAAAGTATAGCACAAATCATGCAGCGCGTACGTGATAAGGACAGTAAAGGGTGGCGATGCTGTCTCAGCCAAGACGCAACTGTCAAGCACAAAGAAGGATGGCATGAAATGTATTTGTTTTTTATTGATTGATAAGTGATTCCGGGCGCGTAAACTGGTAAGGTCATTAGTCCCGTAAGTGTAATATATGTTTTTTTTCTTCGGCAAGTGGCGGTGAACTTTCCTCGCTAGATGATGAGATCAGCTAACCGGATACCTATGAGGTATCTTCCTCCAGCGGGACGCGCCGTCCCAGTTGAGATAAGCTCTATGCTCCCGGAATGTGTGGTAGTGTAGTGCCTGAGCGTGTAATTAAGCGGTGAGGATAGAACCAGGAGTGGAAATTTGTTAGGGTACTGCTCCGGCATTCGCCTGGTGTTGATCGTAGAAACCACGGACAAGCCGCTCACTAAAATCAGAGCAGGAGACCGCTAGAATTCTCCAGACCGACTTCGACCTAGCTTTCTAGCATGAATCGAAAATCTTGCCACTGCCGGACTCGAATCTAGGACCTCCCGGTCAGAGGCACAGCAGGGCAGCGGTTGATGCTCTGATCCACCTCTCTCGGTACGTGCAGTTGTGTGCATTCATACTCTGTTGCCAAAGCAATGAACCATTTTTTATTAACATAGTACGTAATGCTAATTAATCAGCTAAATTATTTTTCCATAATTTTCTTTAGAAACATTACTTCAACCACACCGAAAGCGCTTAATAATTTTTTGATCACTCCTTAACGATTTAAACACAGCTCATTACATTGTATTTTATTCGAATATGGAAGTGAAACAAAAAAATCCTGGATGTTTTTCATTACTCGAATAATGTCATGAACTCATGTTGTAGAATTTGTTGTGTATCATGACTGGAACTATGTGATTACTTTTATGGGTTCAAAATACTTCCGTTGTTTGTATGGATATCATTATTTATCAATATAATACGGATCGCGTTGGCATTTTCCCGTGATTTTAATGGACTGGCACGGGTGTTGTTTGAACCTAAGATGACATTACAATCATGTACACGTCTTCAGACCTTGGTCTAGATCAGTTCGTCAGTTTTCAGTAGCGAAACAAAGCGCAGTGCTGCCCTCATCGCCAGTTCTACACTCCGCTTGGTCAAGTTATATGTGTAGGTGTTTGTAAAGACAGATGTTCATTTAATTGTGCATGTGTGTGTGTGTGTGTGCGCGTGCTTCGCGGAAGGTCACCGCGCGCAGACTCACGTCCAAGGCCGCAGCGCTGACCCCTTCCTTGCCCCGCCGCTCGCCCACGCGCTTCGCCATTTCCTCGACCAGCGCATGTCTTCCACGTTGTCCAACATGGAGGACATGTCGTAGGCGAACGCCACGGCCTGGCCACAAACGGGCGGTCCATCGGCAGCTGCTCCACGCCGTGCCGCTCCGAACCCGCGAACACCTCGTAGTGCTCGGGGTAAAGCTTCAGAAAGCTGCGAACATGGGCGTTGCCACACAGCAGGGGCAAAAAAGAAATAAGAATGAGTATCTCCTCTACGCAACCCTTTACTTGCACACACTAACACGCACTACACTATCACACATGCCGGGAGACCGGTTGGAGCTTAAAGTTCTGTCCCTGTGCTGGGGCGGTGCCCCGCTGATGGGAGATACCTGGTTGGGGAAAACTCCGCTAGCCAACAGCAGGTCGGCGCCGGTATGTCAGCCATCAAGCGGGGGGAAGGTCACGCCACCTCCCGAGGAAAAAACAGACTACACTTACGGAATAATGACCTGAGCAGTTGACGCGCCAGAAATCACTAAACAACATCCCTCTACACACAATATACTGTGGTTGTATGATGTTTCCAACCACGCCATATGCTACGGTCATTAGTCACATTGGAATAGTGCATGTTGTAGTCCTGTGGGGTAGGTAGTATCCTTCCCCGCTGGACGGTGAAATCCAGCGCCAACCTACACGTCGGCTTGCTGCAGATTTCCCTTTCAAATATCTCTCCCACGGGGGTAACGCCCCAACTGAGGAAAGCTCTGAGCTTCCGACTGACCTCCCGACGTATGTGGTGGTGTCGGGCATTTAAGAGTTAGTGTATGTGAATAAGGGGTGGGGGTAGTACAAGGAAGGGGAAAGAAAGATCGACCATGGTCGTGGCCCCTTTGTAAAGTTACTGCTTTTGAATTCGCCTGAAAATGGCCAGAAAAACCACTATCTAATATTATAATATTGCAAGTTGTATCTTTCTGATTCTTCAGCCATCTCGTGAAACACATTCAACAAAAGAAGCGTACAGGATTTCAATATTTGCGTCTACAGAAGATTTGCAAATTTTCTAATGTTCTCATGTTTGAAATAAAACCAGACCCTTAATAACGCCCTTTGGTCGACTGGAAAAAAATAAAAAATCACCCATGAATCGTGGAAATATTATCGTTTGTAAAGAAATGTACATGAAATGATTTAAAGATGTGATATATTCTTTAGCTCAATATTGAAGAAGTAGGAAAAGTTCAAAAAAAGAACTGCTATTTTAAAAAATGCAGAGGTTTTAATTAAAATACGACCAGCACCATTTTCAGCAAACGTACTTTGCTCTATTCGAACAAAAAAAAAGAAAGAAAAAAGAAAGAATGAATGAAGGAAAGAATAAAGAAAAAATATTCAACATAAAAAGAGAATATTTGGAACAAGTTTTGAGAAAATTTGAAAAATTTCTTACTGGCTTTTTGTAAACTTCCCTCCAAAATTAGAAGAGTTCGGCAAAGACACTTGTGTTATCTGCAGACACAAACGAATAGAGTTTTTGGAATAAACACTTTTTCAGTATGAAAAAGTAACAAAACATTCTTTCCGGACGATAAGCCGTCTCGTTTTTCTTGCACCACACCTCGACACTTCGTAGGAGAATACAGGAGAATAGGAGGAAGGTCGCATTTTGTAGAGTACGATCTAAAAATACGTAACACGAGTCCAATTCGGAGACTGAAAACTGGCTTTTATGAGCATAACACACCGTTTTCGAGTTATCCACGATGATAATGTGACTAGCATCTGGGAATACGAGTAGATATAATGGAAAAACTGGTGAAAAAAGAAAGGAATATTAGTATTGTGCTATATCATATTACGTTACAAATAATACGAGAAGCACCACTAGTTAGACCTATTATATTTTCGAGGTTTAGCTCTTTATGGACACTTGCAGCGACAGCATGGGTGATCAAGAATGTGCAAAATCCCAAAATTAACGTAAATGTAAAAACATCATTCGATTTTATGTAGATTTTAACAGCAGGAATTTTACAATAAGTCTTATTATTAATCATCGCTAATCGTAATTATGAAGTTTACCCACGCAGAACACGGGTGGATGAATAACGCACAATTCAGAGCCTAGTCATTCGAAATTCCCGAAGCTATTTTTCCACTTTGAAACAATGATTTACAAAGAATATTCGCATGGAACCAGCTAGCATCTTCATCAATACGCAAATGTAATGAATATTTTATCAACCTTTCTTCATCAATGTGTAGTGAATGCGGTGTGAATTCTGCACATACAAACAAAAGACTATTACTCGGAGGAATGACCGCAGTAGGCAGTGAGGTGGCTAACAATAGTAGAGCGTGTAACAGCTGTCCTAGCGTCGCTTGTGTGATGAATCGCCTGAGGCATTCATTGTGAAAAGAGCTTCGACATCTGAGAACACTAGAGGCAGCCAAAACAAAGGCCTTATAGTACGAATATTCCACACCAATGGAAGCAATTCAGAAATATGCAATTCATTTATGTAAATGTTTGCGTTCAGTGAAACTGCGGCATAGCGCTGTGACTTCTGGAAATTTTTCTTTTTTCTATTTATAAAGTTGGCCCATATTACTCAATTTAATATTGCTTACTAAGTCGCATAGAAACTCACAGATACAGAAGGTTCGAATTATTGAAGTTCTCGGTAACGATGTCGATAGCGATAAAGCATTTTATTTATTTACGAGTATTTAGCCTACAAATATCCCTTAGTGGGGGCAAAGGCTTCGTGCCTGAGCAACGGTGATAAAGCCACACGTCTTCGGACGCGCAGCTAGGTTGGTAGCGCCGTTTGTCTTCCGTTGGTCCTTAGGTTTCTCCATGTCGTCCTTTCTGTTGCCGTTCTGGCCCTGGTCCCGCCCGATGCTTCACGGAAGAAGTCCGCCCTCTTTTCTTCTGCCGTCCTGGGTCTCTCCAGCCTTACCTGGGGTGCCACATAGTAATTGTGTGTGCTCTTATGAGTTTGCCATGCCTTGCTACGTGTCCTGCCCAGCGCCACTTTAATTTATTCGCCTGTTTCACTGCGTCTAGCGATAAAGCATATACAAGCTCAAATGGCGCGGTTGCTCATTTTTCCTTTCTTTACTTTCCTAATAGTTACAAGTTTAAAGCTAATGAGATTAAAGATATAATTTCTCCCTTCTTGATTTCAATACTCCGTGTAACACTCTTAATAAGTTAAACATGTGCGTAAGATATACTCGCCCTTACTTTTTATAGACTAATGCAAACTCAACGGAATACATTATGATAAATTTGAAATTGTCGCCGGCACTTTATGCCGATTAGTCTGTCACAAAAACGGGACATTTTGGCGTCCCGTTTTCGTTTCAAAAAAATACGGGTCAGAGACAAAAAAGGGACTGTCCCAGTTAATACCGGACGTCCGAACACGTTATCCTAGAGTCATTTATTTTTGATTCCAGTAAGGTGTTGTGACAATTAAAATCTCCACACACCAGAAATGTTTTAGGGAATTAGCCTGAGTTTAATTATATCTTTAATCTCATTAGCTTTAAACTTGTAACTACTAGGAAAGTAAATGTTACGAAAACACACAGGAATATGAACTTGAATTATAACAGCCACTACCGCAATAGACCAAATGTCAAGGATTTTAACTGTTAAGCAATGCTTAATATAGGTTGCAACGCCTCCACTGGCTATGCTGGATGTTAGTGGGTTTTAATGAAAACATTTATGTATCTTTATATCACTTATACTGTTCGTTTAAAAGTTGGTTTCCCAATGCAAATGAGTTCAGGTTTATGGTTTACATAGGTAATAATTCTAGTCTTTCCAAGTCAACAGAATCCGTTGACACTCCATTGACGAATATTCATTCAATTATTAAAAAAGGATTTTATTCAGACATGTCAGTTCCTGATTCTTCCTGAATGATTACTTCTCTTTAATTAATTAATATTCTTGTAATTCTGTTTTTAATTGTTCTTTCATCCAGTAGGGGTTAAATTTCATTTACCATTTTAATAATAGATTGGATGTCATCGGTCCAATCTTCGGCTCTATTAATGCTTGTATTTGATTCCAAGGAATTTTCAAGAAAGTTTTTTAGCTGCGGGAATTTTCAAGAACGTTTTCTAGGAGGGAACTTTTCAGAGTCATTAATATTAATATATTGAAGGGTGCAATAAACTCATATACTTTCTTGATGTGAGTACTATCATTATTGTGTTGTCTTCACGTTTGTCTATTTTTATTCCCCTTTTAGCGAAGTTTCGTGAATTCATTATCACCATGTTGAGATTTGTGTTTTTCTGTTTCTGTGATGAAGAATCTGAAGGTGAAGCTCTTTTTTGGTAAATTTGTGTTGTTGATAGTTCTGGTTATCTGTTTCAACAGATTCAGAAGAATGATTTGGTGATTGATTTGCACATTTGTTTACTTCATTAGGATCAGAATCTTCAGTTAATTGGGGTTGGGTAGGGCATTGTCTAGCAAGATGCCCAGCTGATTTGCACAAGAAGCAGGTCACATCGTCAATTAAGGAAGGTACTGTAATTAGTTGCACATGGAAACTGTGTTGTTTTCAGGGAGTTTATTTACATATTCAGGAGCAATAAATATTTGTCTGTTAAAACTCATTATATGGGAAAAGCTAGGGTTAGGTTTTCCAGCTTTAAAGAAGGAAATTTTGAATGAATTTTTATGTTTCTTTTTATGAGTTCAATTGTATGATTTGGAATTATGAGACAAACATTTGAGATAATATTTTTGATTTTATTGAGAAAGGCTCATTAAGTGGTATTTAATGTTTACAGGACTGTCGTTTGCAGTAAAGTTTTCTATCACTTGTGTACCACTTAAAAACAAACATATTCTGTTATTAGATATTAGCAAACGACCTTATATCGCTAGCATCAATGATGATTGCTAGTTTAGTGATGGACTCTTTGAGAATTAATTCATCTTAGACTATCATTAGAAATTGTTCCTTGCAAGGGAAAACATTAATAACATAACGTTGACGTAAGTCTTCTTTACGACAGATTCTGATTGCAAGTTGTAAGAAACTGGGGTTATATTTTCCTGCACACAGACGAATTCGTAACTCCAACTTAACAGCTGCAGGAGCAGCTGAGTTAATAGATGAAATTATCTTATAATCTTTCTAATCACTGTTGAAGTTTCAACACGCGGCACAAAGAAACTTTGGAACAGAACCAGGACGTAGAGCGAGGCGTTCGTTCGACACCGTGTAGCGTTCGGAACAACTCAATCTTCGAGTTTGTCATGCGCAGACTCAGAGGTGGATTCATATCGCATGTGCAATGACTAATGATGAGCAAAATAGTTATGAACATTTATTAGACCGATATGCAGCGAACCAGCCAAGACTTTTATTTCTGCGTTTTTCGGTATCAGGGACCCCAAAACTTGTAAGTCCATTGAAATTTCAAAATCCATCTCCTCAGCATTAAATAATTTTCTCAATACTACGTATCCGTATATACGTACGTATATAAGAAAGAAAAAATGTAAAACGAGTAATGCCGTTATTTGAAATAGTGTATTCATACCCACGTCATTTTTAGTAACAACTCATTTAGAGCCGTTTTTTGGAAAATCTAGTTTTTGTAATTTTTCAAAATTGCACATATTGCACGCAATATTACGCGAAAACTGCTAAAAGTTTCAAAAAATATACATTACCTTAATGAAAGAACTTACTGTGGAGAACAAATTTTATTTGAAAGAAAAAAATATCTATCTCCAATTTTGTTGTTGTAGGAACACGCCGAAAAAAAAATTCAAATCTTTGCAATTTTCAAAAATTTAGAGTTAAACCGTGAAACTTCCGACCAATGTCACCTTTTAAAGTGTATTTTACTCCTTTCTTACAAGAAATTTAAAGAAAACACTTGGAACCGTTTCTGAGAAAATTATGCAAACGTCCGCGGGGCTTCATGTTACCCCCAAATTTTAAAGGGTGTTTTCAAAAATGTCAAAGTTTCGACTTGAGCCAAAAGGACAGGAGTTTCTTTAATCTAAAAAATTCTACGCATGGTTAGTCGCTACTGTTCACAGACAGATAGACACAGATCAGACGGACAGACGGATGTTTTCAAAGGAACCACGTTTTCGGTATCAGGGTACCCAAAAACGTATATTTCCGTTGAAATCTCGAAATCAATTTTCCGCAGCATACATAACTTTCCTTATACTCCGTATACGGGGAAATAAAAAGATTAAGCCCTTTAAATTCAATTTAACTAGACCCATATTAATCTGATGATTGCCTATAAAAAGCGTCGGAGAGCTTGATTATTGGTATCTCTTATTCAGATTTGATATGAGGAAAGAATGGTATGATCTGAGAATATTACCCTCTTGGATTTGTCTATAATCCATTTTTATGTCAACTTGATGTGAGAAATTGCTCCGATAATTTCCTTCATTTTGCTATTATTACGAAATTAAAACACTCCTGGTGAAAATCAATAATTAAATTGTAAATTTTTTTAGTTAGAATTTAAATAATAAATTTGTAAAAAGGATCACTGATTAAAATATTGCTTAAGAGAAGAAGCATCAATTAAAAAAAAATAAAAAATAAAAATTTCTCTATACATATTACATAGCAGGTTTTCTACCCGGCAAATCTGCCCAGGCATTTATTACAGTAATTTTTGTTTTTAGGCCAGAAGAAAGGTATTCAATATTATCTCATAAGTCCATACAGTGGGGGCTACTTCTCCCCCATTGTATATCTGCCCGTCAAGCTAGCCCTGTCAATGGCGTCTTTTCCCTATTTGGAATTCTCCGGTGGCGCCTCGTTCACTTTCTTACTAAAGAAAGTTGACATTTTCTCTAATGGGGAGTTTCAGCTCCCAAACATTCCTTACTTTAATAAATAAAAACAATAAACCAAATCGAAACTGTTAAGACAAAACCCTCGTAAAATACTTGTACAAATTGTAGACTCACATGTATTCTTTTTGTGGAGTTTATATCCCGCCTTCGTGTCTTATTGGTGAGCGTGCTCGCTTTCCATGAAACAACCCGGAGCTCGATTCCCGTCCGGGTAAATATATAACGGTGGCGGTTTCCAGACAAAGTGTCTCCGAATTGATTGCTGTGTGACGATGAGAAAGCCCATCCTAAGGGTTAAGAAGAGCGTGGTATATGTGGAAAGGGATGTCCTCGTGCTAACCACTCGAACACCCGTGGCCGAGAGGCTGTGTCACCGCCTGTCAGCTAAGGCCCATAGCAGGCTGTCGAGCCAAAGGACGGGAGTTTTATATATTATACCAACACTTTCAATAAATTGTCAAATTGTAAAACTACTCATTTTTTATATTTTTTTGCTTCTATAGTATTTATTTATAAAGATTAAAAATTTATCTGCTGCCAACTCGTGACCTTGAAGGAACTTAGTTTTAAGCAGAGTATACGAAACATCCGAGAGTTCTCGCTGGGTACGCTAGTAGACAGATCCGGAAAATAGATATAGATGTCGTAACGTTATTTGATGAATCGTAATAATAAAAGTAAATGAAAATATCTATGCTGAAAGGTAATTGCCGGTTTCTATAATTATTTTGAAGATGACAGAATATATGTATGTTTAAAGATCTATGTGCTAGTAACATGTAGTATAAAACTTATTTGTTTAGGTAAATCAATTCATCATATCATCGCATCATAACAGCAATACTGATCCACGAACCTGTACATTATGTATACATAATAAATTGACAAGGTACTGAACCACCTAACAAAACGACTATTAGCTTCGTTATTTGATTTGAAGAGCGAGATACTATGGATTTTGACATGTGAATTATAGAACACCAAGGAGTCTCAGAATTTTGTTATTAGATTAGACATAAATATTTTAGATAAATTAATTTTTCCCAGTTTATACAAAATATAGATGAATTAATTCACTGGGAGCAACTGACATTGCGAAACAACAGCAAGATTAGTCTTATATATAAGGAGGACCATTACTTAATTACATACCACTGCCCATATTGAAGAAAAATGTTCAACAGAGTTGACCAAAACATACAAATATTTTCCATTTTACCAATTTGAACATGAGATATGTGTAAATAGTCAAATCGAGAGTCATAACGAAAAGCTGTCCTGCTTCCTAGAGAATTATTCACATTTGCTTTCTTCTTTACTGAATTGTTTTCAATGGTGCGTGTTCTTTTGCAAGTCACTCTTGCCTCTGAGTAGCCCATTCCTAATTTTAATAGGCTGCCCATCTCTTAGCACTTGTATTCTGTTTTGACAACTGTAACTTTCGTTTCGGCATTGTTCTCAAACAATTCAATTTTCACAAATTCTGTAAAAGAAGAGGTTGTTTAGAAAATATTCTATACCTGTATACGATATCTACAGATTGTACATTGTATATTACTGCATATTTTGTACTGTATATTTTTGTACTTTTAACTCTCTAAATACTTTAAAACTCACATGTTTTCTTGCCACAATTTGTGTACCAAACGGACTAAGGACGTTTGTACTACTTTAAGGGATTTCGTGCAAATGTTCCACCAACGTTGAAAACAAACAAATCACCAACGAACACTCACGGACTTTTCATAGCACATGTTCAAACCCCAATGAATTTCTCCAGACCTTTAAAGGAAGCTACTTCAAAAGTTTCATCAGTATTGTTCAGTAGATTCAGAGATTATCGCGCTGTAAGTCAGTACAGTTCTGTCTTTTATACTAGTATAGATATAGATAAACAAGGTTTTCTCAAAAACCGCTCCAAATATTTTCTTTAACTTTTGTTAGAGGTAGTGATGCATGTACTCTATGAGACGTAAAAACGCTAACATCATATTCTCTATTCCTTTGTTTGTCAAAAATTACAAAATAAATTTTTTTGACTTGTCTCTCACGTCGGTAATATTTACTTAGCGGCGATTTGTTCATATTAGTATATTAATGGGTACATGTGCTTTAGATAATGTCAAGTAAAGTTTCTTGAAAAAATCGTTTTCTGTGAAAACAGCTCAAAATTCCACTTTTAAGAAACGCTCAAACACCATTTTCTCATAATGGCTCCAACTTTTTTTCTTTATGCTTTTCGAATGGATAGTACTAATCGCACTCTTAAATATGACGTGAAGTTCAATTTGAGGTATTTTTTACTTTATAGGAAAGTTATGTAA